>PVIH01006948.1:40965-61685 GCA_004025045.1 Sigmodon hispidus
TTTTCTTACTGCTGAGTAGTATTCCATTGTGTAGATGTACCACAGTTTGTTAATCCATTCTTCAGTAGAGGGACATCTAGGTTGTTTCCAGGTTCTTGCTATTACAAATAATGCTGCTATGAACATAGTTGAGCTAATACCTTTGGAGTGTGAATGTACCTCTTTAGGGTATACACCCAGAAGTGGTATTGCTGGGTCCATGGGGACAAATTAAATTTAAAGTCAGACTAAGGAAGACAGAATATTATGAATGTTCTAAAATGTGGGTATATATGAATATTACTTTCATTTTCAGGGCAGCAAATGTAACAATTAGTTCATTGTGGTAAATTCTAAGTCAGTATGACTAAAGTCTATGAGAATAAATTAGGAAACAAGGCAACTTAGACACACACACAAAAAAAAAAAAAACCAGAAGATGACAAGGAAGCTTATTCTATCAAAAACTCTTCATGGATAGCATGACAAGCTCAGACATTTAACAATTTTAATTGGGACAATACGTTACTAGCTTTTAAGTCAACCAGTTTTCAGTGCACATGATCTCTATTATGATTTGTTGAAGAAAAAATTATTAATAGAAATTTGCAACTATAACTCGCTAAAATAAAAACAAAAAAAATAGTTGGAAACTAGTCTGTGGAGCCCTCCTTGATGAATCCAGTCTTTGGTGGTCCTTAATCTGTCACATTTATACTTTTAATTTCATTTTGTTGCAGTGCAGATAACAATGCCTGCCTGCATGTGTCAGTACAAGTACTAAATGAGATAATAGGTACAAATCTCCTAATTCCCAGGGTCAGTTCTACATGCCATATGAGGTCTGTTCACCTAAACACTCTTTCAGAGTGATGAGGAATTCTTTTCACAATTATGCCAGTCCATGGTCATAAATTGGTCAGTCTCAGCACAGCCAAAATAGAAAATGTATTTTATTATTATGGTGCTATATGTGTACGTGTCTGTTTATGTATACAAATTTGTGTGTATGTACATGTGTATATGTGAATATGTTGGGGAAAAGACAGTCTCAGCAAAGGCAAAGAGAAAATGTTATTTCACTATTATGATGATTTGTGTCTACCTGTGTGTGTTTATGTGTATATATATATATATATATGTATACAGATAGATAGATAGATAGATAGACCGATAGATAGATGTGTGTGTATTTGCATGTGAATATGTGAATATGTTGGAGAAGAGTCAGTCTCCGCAAAACCAAAGAGAAACAAGTATTTCACTATTATGGTGATGTGTGTATGTGCATGTGTGTGTTTATATATACATATATGTGTTTATAAGTATATATTAGGAATTAAATTGAATATACATTCATCACTAAAAATCTCCAACCTGAAGCCAATTATATTATTATCAATAACTTTTAAGCAAAAAAGAATAAAAAGACACAGTCAATAGATTAGTATTTACCCACAAAACACTCCAACTACAAACCCCAGTTAAACAAAGTTGCTTTGTTTGTTGTTATTTGTTTTTAATTCATTACTTTACGTTTTCGCTCATCACTGCACAAATCTTCACATTAAAAAAAAACTTTGAAATGTGTTCCAAATAAATACCAAAAGTTATATATCTCAAGATGCTTTTAACATGTTTACAGGTGTGTGAAATGCAGAAAGAACTGACAATTCTCTTCACTTTCTATTTATCATGTTAGTGATTTTTGTATAAGAAAAAACAGCTTATGCATGCTGTACCTTCATGTTTGGATAACTTCTCCTTACAAAGTGACATAAATGGAGATAAATGGCTTTTTCCTGACAGTTTGGGATTTGCTTTAACAATTATCAGCCAGGACTGCTCAGATAAATATATGTATATATATATATATATATATATGTATTTTAAAAATCAACCAATAATACCAAAATTACACTCCCATCCCCTTCAATCTTGGTGTCTGGGGTAAAGTGACCTTCTAAAAACCTTTCTATACTTCAAGTAATTACTATGCAACTGAATCTTCCTTAAACAGCCCTGCTTTTATTTTTGTCTGGGCAAATATGTATCTGCTAATAAATTGCCATCGTTAGCTCTAGAAAACCATTTCGTGGTGTGAGATCTGTATTTTAAGTGACTCTATTTGAAATTCATGAAAATTCAAATCTGGGAAAATAGATTCAGGAAAAAAATAATTTAGAAAACAGCTATGCTTTCACAAAATATCTTTCCAAATATTTCTCTAGCTTTGAGATGAGATGTTTCTCTTTTATGAGATGAGAACAATGTATTTTTCATTGTTCCCTTTCCTTTTACTGCACATTTTTAGTAAGTTCTTGGTAAAGGAGTCACTTGGATCAGCAAGGATATAAATATGCATCTAGACTATGCATGTTTTGTACATAGATTATATTGTTTTTGCATTAAAGGCAGGTTTTAGTTCAAATAGACAGTGAGACCCTCTAGATTGCTTTTAGGTACTTACAGTGACTGTGGAGCATTGCACATAGGCATGCTGAACAACCACATGTCAACCACCGGAGTCTTGTAATCTCATTGTACATTAGATCTCTTGTGTAAATGAAGTCACATACACGATTTCACAGGATACATCCCCTTTTATCATGTATCGGCTCTGTGAGCTTACTAGAAAACAAAAACTCAAAGTGAGCTGATCTTTAAATGCATTGCTCTCCTCAGCTTTGGATCTCAAGTCTCATAGCCATGAATCCAGGTGTGATGGGCATTCTTATATATTTTTGTGTTTATTGTAAATTCCTTAGCTTTTATACTGGCTCTTTGAATCTATAACATCATTCGGTGTGCACCTGATCAATTATCTGACACTGAAGAATCCCCTTTTCTCAATTAGTATAAACCCAAAGAGCAGAATTTTCTGCACTCCACATTCCATTCTTTGCTCATATATAATCATTTAAATACTGTGGTTGTTTATAACTATTCTTTTATATTAGTAAATGATTTTCCATTAGCATGAAAGAAAAAAGAAATTAATGGTTTTGTCTGAATCAAATCAAAATCAACTCAGAATCAAAAGGAGCCCAAGAAACAGGGCAATATACACTGTCTCTAACAGTCTACATCTCTCTCCAAAAGGCTCTTTTCTTGTCAAGTATGCCCTGAATTTGGGCCCAATGTAGTTTATATTTATTGTGATTTTCAGTGTGTTTGTTGAGTGAAATAGTCTTTGCATTTATTTTCACTGACTCAAGACCATCTTACTAATCCTGGGTTGGACTTTCAGAGAAAAAACATATTTCTAATGCTTAAAGGGCAAAATATTGGTATTATGAGATCATTTAGATCCCTGGCTCTTCTGCAATTACGTAGACTGCTACAGAAATTTATCAAGAGAAATGCCTGATTTTTTTTGCCTTATTAAAAGGATGGTGAGTCACATAAAAGAAAAAGTGACTCTCCAATTCATGTGCCTGCAAAGGCTTTTGCTTTTTAATTTTTTCTCTCCCTTTCATCTTTCATATATATAAGGCTTTGAAGTTCTTTGTAATGTGTCAAGTCATCTCTGTTGTATACCTTTGGTCAATATGTCTGAATGAGCTTCTGCATCTCATTTTAAACACAGATCAAATCCATTGCTGTGTGGCAAGCAGTATAAGCTGACTATGCATCTCCTGAGAACTAATATATATTTTCCTTCCACTTTCTGCTTGTGACACCAATCTGTTATTTTTTTTCCAGCCCAAAATTCCATAGCCCCTAGCATTTGTCAAAGAGAAGAGTTCACTTACCCCAAATGTATTTTGTGATTTCTAATTCCTTCGGGTTTTTTAAACTGACCCTTTGTCTCCCCAACATTGTTCACAATACATCACTCTACTGGAGTGTACATTATAATAAAGAATAATTTCTGACTATAAATACAGGGTACTTGTTACTACTTAATTACCAAGCATCTTCTAAGGCTATATTCTCAAGTGGAATTATGTCCTAAAAATATTATATAAATTTATTATTATTTTCTGACTTGTGTCTGCACTTTACAGTAATGTTAACTTTCATATAATTTTTATTTTGACTTTCAGTTTACATAATTTTATTTCTATTATCACCTAAGTGAGTGTATTATATTGGGGACCATTACCCTTCCTAGGATATATTGCATCTGGAGACCATTACTCTTCCTAGGATATCTTACATCTTTTAGAGTAGAAACCAGAGGACAGATCTTGTGTGTCATCATGTTTATATGGAAGCCATGCACATCTTCATGAAGAAAAATGGTTCCTTTTGTACTATAATGCTGTATTTGATAGTTTTAATAGAGGTTATATGATTGTCAGCTACTAAACAATTTTCTACATGGATTTTTCTAAGACAAAAATATGTGTTCCAACCCTTGTATTGAATTCTGGCTTAATATTTATGATTCAGTAAATTATCAGAAAAAAATTTTCATAAATTTTCAAAACATACTGCAAATTAACTTAAAAGTATAACGAAAACATATGGTCATATTTTTGATGGCCTGCAGAATAACATTTTAACTTATGTTCCATACAACTATCTTTGAACAATACACCATCAGATTTTAATGTAACTTAAAATGTTTATTTTTATTTAATGTGTAAACATGTTATAATGAATGTATGCATATCACATCTGTATAGTGCCTACAGATACTATTGGTTCCCCTGGACCTGAGTTATAGGAAGTTTGAGCTGCCATATGTGTTCTGGTTACCAAATCAAATTGCTCTGAAGGGACAGCAGTCTCTCTTAGCTTAATGTTCTTAATTGTTCTTAAATTGAACACTACATTTTATATTTTGTAAATTGTTCAATTATATTTGTCTATTGTATTTTATTTTCAGGCCAGATTATGCAGTTGGAAATGTATTCAGCAATGATATTGTTGTCTCCAAATTACAGGAATAATGGTTGCTGAATGTTTCTTTCACTGACATTTGAACCAAAAATAGATTGTGTAATTTATTTTGTAACTAAAATGCCAACATAAATTAATGTTTACTTCACTCATGAGCAATCAAGATTCTCCATAGTGGGGGATACATAAATCAAAACTCATTTTACATTTCTAAATTATAATGCACTTGATTATACAATTTAAAAAATCTAAAATAATCAAGAATTGCTTAAGAAAAACAACCAGTATTCTCAGGAAACTTAGAAAGTGGATTAGTGTATAGAAATGTGAACTACTAAGGTCCTATCTTTGCTGCACATAGATGATAATTAAACTATCAATTCTCATTGTAATAAAACAATATTATGAATTTAATAACTCTTATATGAAATTTGGATCATAATGTGTAACAACCAAGAGAGGTGGAAACAAATCACGAGAAAAAAGAAATGGTTAATAGGAGCAGCATAGAAGGAGAAAAAATAAATAGATATCTTGATAGAGGGAGCCACTGTATGGTGGTAAATAGGTCGAGTTTTAGGGAAACTTCCAGGAACCCACAGGATGTCTCTGGCTAGAACTTCAACCAATAGTGGAGGGGGTACTTAAACAGGACTTCCCCTATAATCAAATGAATGACCACTGTAAGTGTCATTATAGAACCTTCATTCAGCAATCAATAGAGCCAGAAGCAGAAGCAGAGATCCATAGCTAAGCACGAGGTTGAGCTCCCAGTCCAGCTAAAGACAGAAAGAAAGAGACAGAGAGAGAGAGAGAGAGAGAGAGAGAGAGAGAGAGAGAGAGAGAGAGAGTAAGGAGAAAGAGTATGTGAGCAAACAGATCAGGATAATGAAGATGGGAGATACACAGAGATGTCTTTCTGGAGCTATTGGAAGCTCACTGAATTAGAAACAGCCACTGGGGAATCTTCAGGAAAAGAAATTTAGCCCTCCAAATATAAATGGCTGTTGAATGGCATGGGTAGTATGTGAAGACTCTTGGAGTAGGATCAGACTATGTTCCAGAACAGGAACTAGCATTTTGGAGTTCATTTTCTACAGAGGAACACCTAAACCAGTCATATAATAGATACTTCAAATGGATACATCAGACTGAACTGTCCTACCTTGGGACTCCTTGCCATTCTTGGAGAGTGGATAGACAAATGGGGTCAGGGAAAAATTAGGGAGGACTTGAAGGGAATGGCAGGTGGACAAAGGAGATGGCACAGGTTATACCTGGAAAAAAAAACCTCTTTAAATAGAAAAATAAATCCTAAAAAAAGAACTTTTCCAAAGATATTCACTCTATGGTTTTTCCTAAAATGTTTTGTTTTCTTTTCTATACCTATTTTATTGTCCAGAGAAGTACGGTTTTTAGAATAGGCTTTAGGTTCCATAATTGTTTTGGGAAGATGTTTCTTCCACAGTTACTCAATAACATTGAATTAAATTTGATATTGATTGGGAAGGAAACTGAGAGAGACCCCTCAGGGTGTTTTCTACTGACAATATTTACCTTGTCTGTCCCTTGTTAACCTACATATCTTCGTCCAGTTCCTGCCTTTGCTACACCTTCTGTATAATAAAGAAGGTTGGGACATTCTGTTGGGGTTTGATAGACCCTAAAGTCAGGGTACTATCCTCGGGAAGGGGGGCCCCAAGAACCCAGACTTCAGTCCAGTTGATGCAAATAGCAAGAGGATTTATTTCGTCTATACAGGCGGGCCACCTCCCTGCCTCGGGAGTGATTAACAATCTCATATCTCTTTTAAAGGCTAAGACCATAAAATCACCATAGCAACAGGGGCAATATATGATTGGTCACTTTAAAGGTCATATTATAATTATAAAGTTGCCTTAAGGTCAGCTGGTTAGGGGTTTTACAACTGGGTGTTGATAGCAGCTATTCTGCTTGGAACTTCTGGTATTTTAATCTCAGGTTTGACTATTATGTCCTATCTGAGTTGATTATGGCTATCTGGGCTGGGTCACTCTGTTTCCTGGGACAGACTTTTAGACTTTTAGTTCCTTGTTCTCATGGGGGATGCTCTGCTGAATACCTGAACTAAATGCTTGGGTCAGGCCCTAGAACCCAGGGTCCTTCAGGGTTATTCTTAACAAAAACATTGTTTCTAAAAATGCTTTGTTTAGAGTCTTTTTATAGATGATTATATTCTCTATAGCTATTTTGATTTTTCTTAAAACCTCTAGAAATAACTCTGCCTCCTTAATCATCATCATATTTAAAGATTCAATATTTATATTATATTATATATAATTATTATTATATTATATATTATAATATAATATATTATATTATATTATATTATTATATTATATATAATTATATAATAATTATAATATTATATAATATAATATAATATATTATATTAACTATATCTTGGTTCTATACATTCTTTTTTACAATAACTACATACAATGTACCATTAAGAATTATATTAATAATGTCCAGTCAATTACAATTGATAAGTTCAGAGAAGATACTCCATCATGAATCCCATTTTGGTCATTCTAAATTATTGTACCTACTTCACTTTCTAACTAACTTGACTTTATTAATTAATTAATTAATTAATTTATATATTTATTATTTGGTGATTTTACATCATGCACTCCATCAAACTCAGTTATTAGACCTCTCAGATTTATGTCCACTCTTATGATCTCCCCATTTACAAATATGGCCATTCATGCAATTCTGGGGAAGAATAAGAAAAAAAAAAGTCTTAAGAGTGATACGTTTGTGTTTCAAGTTGACAAAGGGTCAATAGTGCTGGTTAGTTTCATGTCAACTTCACATAAGCTAAAATCATTTAAAAGGAAGGAACATCAATTGAGAAAATGCCTCCATTAGATCTGATTGTAAAGTAATTTCTTAATTAGCAATTAATAGAGGAGGGCCCAGCACACTGTGAGTGGTGCCATGCCTAGGCTGAGATTGGTTTTTCTCTGCCTGGGACTGAATACCTCTATTATTTATTTCAACAATGTTTTCTAAAATTTTCACCTTGGTATTTATATTAGCAAATTTTTAATGATAAAATAGAAATTATCAAACAAATAATATGTATAATAGACATTATAAAAACTTATCTCCATTAATTATCTTCTCTTTTGTTTTATTTTTATACCATTTAGGGTATTATCAGACAGAGATGAAATTGCTTCCATTGTAACACTACTTCTCATTCTTTAATATGAGATAAAAATTTCTTTTTTGTGTGTGTTTTTGTTTGTTTCTTAAACCAATTCTCCTTTTTAAAGAAAGCCCAATTGAGTCACACACCTGCTGATAATGACAATTCAGGTGAGGGTAATGTGTGACTAAAGTGGCAGCAGCTTGAGGAAGTGGTCTAGGACAAACCACGCCCACAGGGAGAGGAAACACACCAAAGCAGCCTTCTGAATGAGGAAACATGGGAAAGCAGGTAACTCCTTACAAAAGGGGTAGTTAATCCAGCCAAGAGTAGCTCTGGCCTGGACGGATGACTGTAAATTCTTGTCTGAAAAGTTGGACAAAAGATATTACACTATTCTTCTTGGTCTTATAATAAAAACCCAGAGCCAAATATAGAAGAAAAACTAAAATATCAAAGAAACAAAGAAACAAGCCACAACCACTTCTCATCTAGTCACTTTACACCAAAGTGAAAAGATCTTGTCCTCATGAGTGCTCAGACTGAGTGCCTTTGAGTTCTCAGCCAAAAGGGAAGGGAGTCTCAAAATGAAATTCTGCTTCCTCCTACATTATCTTTCTTGCTCTGCCTAGATATTTCACTTACTGGGTAAACTTTCCTAGTGCTAAGGTTAAAGGCATATGAATTTCACAAATACTGGGAGCATAGGCATAGGATCTCAAGTCTTGGTATTGAAGATGTGTGTCACCACTGCCTGGCTGTCTTTGGCCATGAACTCACAGAGATTCAAATAGATTTCTGTCTCCAGAGTACTAGGATTAAAAGTATGGAATACCTCTCTCTGACCTCTATGGCTAACACCATGAGTATCTCTGTTCTCTGATTTTCAAGCAATATTCATTAGATATATAATATATCACCACAGTGTATATTTGTTTATTTTTGGGTAAAATGTTCTAAGATGTCTGTTATGCCCATTTGAATCATAACATCTGTTACTTACAATATCTCTTTGTTAAGTTTCTGCCTAACAGACCTATCCATTAGTGAGAGTGGGGGGCTGAAGTCTTCTACTAGAGTGGAATTTGATGTGTAATTTAAGCTTTAGTAATGTTTCTTTTACAAATGCAAGTATCCTTGTGTTGGAGGCTTATCATCATGGTAGGAAGCAGACAGGAATGTCACTGGAGCATTAACTGAGAGCTTTATATCCTTATCTACCTTACACATTAAGCAGAGGGAGAGAGAGCACTGAGCTTGCTATTGGACTCAAAACACACACTTCCAGTGACATCTCCAACCACAAGGCCACAGCTTCTCCAACAAGGCCACACCTCCTAATCTTCACCAAAAGTTAATCAACTAGAAACTAAGCAATTAATTAATGTACACATGGGGACAATTGTTTAAATGACAACAACCTGTATTGCCCTGTTTCATTTGTCCTTCTTTTCTACATTTTGCCTTTAACGTTTTAAAGGGTTACTTTATATTTGTATGTCTTCCCTGTTATTACCTGAAATTCTACAGTTTGAGACAATATAGGATTCTTTTCTGTTTTTTTTTCTGACAATGATAATCTTATGTTTAATTCATTGTCTTTCAAATACTACATTATTTATCTGTTTCACACCTAAATAATCTCATTGTATATATATTTAATCTTTACTCTATATTTTAATCTATGAAGAGATATCTAGACTGACACAAGAACTAGCAATTGTGAGGCACAATAAAGAATTTGTATGTTTTCATTTATTGTTTCAGGTCAGTTTATTTGCCAAGTTATTGGCCTGATTACTTGCTCTATTCTTGCTTAAGTTAAATTCATTTAAATATTTAGATATTGGTCTTTTCTGCATGCAGAGATTGTATAGGTAGGTTCTGTGAATATAGAATCAAGACAATACAAACTAGACATTTTGCACACCTTGGGGGCAAAATTTATGTTTGTATGTTTGCATATAATGGTATTTACTTTGCAAGTTGAAAATGTTGTATCATATTTTATCTTAAGTAAAAATCTGACAATTGTCCAATGAACATATATATGCAGAATATTCATAAATTGAGTTTACTAGTAGTTGGAGAAGCATCACATGTTTAAAAATTGTCTTACATCAATGTAATGAAATTAAAAAAATACCTGAAAGACATATGAAAAGTACCTGAATATTAGACCAGAGATTTGCATGATAGGCTTTATGTTAAGTATATGCCATTTTGTCATATAAATAAAGCATTATAACATTAAAGAAATAAAAATTTCTTGAAAATAATACTTTGTCATGATTGTTACACTGAAAATATTTCTGGGGGCTGGAGAGTTGGCTCAGCGGTTAAGAGCACTGTCTGCTCTTCCAGAGGACCCGGGTTCGATTCCCAGCACCCACATGGCAGCTAACAACTGTCTGTAGTTCCAGTTCCAGGCAAACACTAAGGCAAATAAATAAATAAATAAAGTTTTTTTTTAAAAAAGAAAATATTTCTGACACATTAAATTATAAAGCAAATATTTGTGTTTTTAACATTTTAAACATAAGATAGTATGTAATTTTGCTGAATTTTCACCACTCTTCTTAGGCTGAACAAAGTATCTTACACAAACTAGACAAATTTAACATAGTTAGTCCTCCCCAGTCTTTCTTACTTTTTTTTTCTAAATTCAAATCATTATAAAATATTTTTTGATTCATTGCATCAGATACAAATTGGTTGTGTTTGGCCATGTTGTAAATATATATACAGAATCAAATCTTGACAACAAAATTGGGAAGCCATACTTTTCATTAGGAAAAAACACACTCATCAGTTTTCAAAATTATGTTTTATATGAATAAATAAGCAAAATTACACACACAGAAGGAGAGGGAGAGATAGAGACACAGAGATGTACTCTACATAATGAGATTTAAAGAATATATCTATAGATTCACTTAAAATGTAGACCAAAAGTGACATAAACAAAAGCTAACACCAATGTGCAATAAAATAAGGAAGGAAGAACCACTAACGCCAATCCTAGGCCTTCCCTGACTTGGACCAGAACCTCTACCAACTACTGTAAAGCCTCTGAAGAACAAAGTGCAGAACAGGACACAAAGAGGAGAAAGAAAAGTGAACATGCTTTAAAAAGTGACTCAACTACCTATTTTGAGGAAAGGGAAATCTTGTCTGAAATGTGCTATGTTCAACATTAAGCTGCTGAGTAGCATGCAGTATAATGATGTCACCATAGCAATGTCTATTTGATTTTTAAGACAAACTCATATGAAATGTCTCAGATAATTAGAAAGTAATTGCCAATATAGTTCACAAAACTTAGCAAATTTTTAATCTAGTAAATTATTTTTTTTCTTGCTCACAGGTGATTGACAGGGCCTTGGGAGACTGAGATGGCACCAGGCCAGTCACCTATTCATCCAAACACTGGGAGCAGATGGTATGGTAGATACTCTGTTTACACTGAAATGATCCCATTATCATTTTATTTTTTTCTGGCACAGCAATAATGAATAAGGAAATTCTTATGGGCAGAGAAACACACTTTCAAAATTATATTCTTAGGCAAAGCAATACATAGTTGGAAAAAAAGAAATAGTTATATTTTCTGGAAATCCATACTTCATAATGTAAGATGTTTGTTACTTCAAAGCATTTTTTAAAAATCATCAGAAATAACCTCTGTTAGAGTCCTTATTTCTCTGGATAGGTAGGAACAACATAGTAAAAATGGCAATTCTGCCAAAAGTAATCTATAGATTCAATGCACTGCCCCTCAAAATCCCAATGCAATATTTTACAAACCTTGAAAGAACAATACTCAACTTCATTTGGAATAATAGGAAGCTAAAATTGCCAAAACAATTTTGCTCAACAAAAAAACCTCAGAAGGCATCACCATCCCTGACTTCAAGTTATGCTATAGAGCTACAGTAATAAAAACAGCCTGGTCCTGGCATAAAAACAGACTTGTGGATCAATGGAATCAAAATGACTATCTGAGCATTAACACAAAAACCTATGAACAACTGATCTTCGACAAAGAGGCCCAAAATATTCAATGAAAAAAAAAAAAAGAAGATAGTATCTTTAACAAATGGTGTTGGCATAGCTGGATGGTAGTTTGTAGAAAAATGCAAATAGATCCAAGCTTATCACCCTGCACAAAACTCAAATCCAAGTGGACCAAAGACTTCAACATAAAATCAGCCACTCTAAACTTGATAGAAAAGAAAGTGAGAAATGTCCACCAATGAATTGGCACAGGTGACCATTTCCTAAATATAACACCAGTGGCACAGATACTAAGAAAAACAATCAATAAGTGGGACCTCCTGAAACTGAGAAGCTTCTATAAAGCCAAGACACTGTTAATTGGACAAAATGACAGCCTACAGAATGGGAAAAAATTTTTACCAAACCTACAAGTGACAGAGCACTGATCTCTAAAATATATACAGAATTCAGAAACTAGAGCCTAAAACGTTGAGTAACCCAATCAAAAAATGGGGTTCAGAACTAAAAAGGGAATTTTCAGCAGAAAAATTACAAATGGCTGAAATGTATTTGAAAAAGTGCTCAACATCTTTAGCCATCAGAGAAATGCAAATCAAAACAACTTTGAGATACCACCTGACACTTGTCAGATTGGTTAAGATAAAAAACACAGATGACAGCCTATGCTGGAGAGGTTGTAGAGCAAGGGAAACACTCCTCCATTGTTGGTGGGAGTGTAAGCTTGTTCAGCCCCTCTGGAATGCAGTATGGTGCTTTCTCAGAAAACTATGAATCAATCTCCCTAAAGATCCAGCAATACCACTACTGCACATACACCCCAAAGATGTACATTTGCACTCCAAAGGCATTAGCTCAACTATGTTCATAGTGACATTATTCATGATAGCAAGAACCTGGAAACAACCTAGATGCCCCTAAATTAAAGAATGGATTAACAAACTGTGGTACATCTACACAATGGAGTACTACTCAGCAGTAGGAAAAAATGATATCCTAAAATTTATAGGCAAATGGACAGATTTGGAGAATATCCTTCTGAGTGAGATGTCTCAAACCCAAAAAGATAAGCAAGGGATGCACTCACTCATTAGTGGACTCTTAAACAAAAAAAGCATAAAGTAAAGCATGTTCATGCTGCAAACCACAACCACTGAACAGTTTGGGATCAGCAACACTGTGGACTGGCACTTTGGATCCCACTCCCTCCAGAGAAACACATGACTCAGTCTTGATGTTGGGGTGAGGAAAGTGGATCTGCCAGGAGTGGATGCTGAACTGAGCAATATTGGGACCTTGGGACCTCCTGCCCTAGCTGTGAAGGAGATGGGAAATTGTAGAGAAGACAGAGTGACTGGAGGGGATGGGAGGGGGAAGGGACCTTGTTTAAGTATATACACAGACAGAAAATGTGGCTTTATTCATAATAAAAAGAAGAAAAATTATCATGAATAACCTTTATTTTAAGGCAATTTTAAATTTTTATATTTTCATTTAAATATATTTGGGTATTTTTGTCTAATTGCATGCCTGTGTCTAATTTGCATGCTTGGTGCTTACAGAGGCCAGAAAAGAATCTCAGTTCCCCTGGAACTGGAATTGCAGATGGTAGTGAACACTGTGGCACTGGGAACTGAAACTGGCTTTTCTGGAAGGTTAGTCAATTCTCTTAAGCACTGAATAATGTTTTTAGTTTCTTCTTTGCTTGACATAAGATCAACATATTAGTTTTTATCAAAACCTATATGAAAGAATTATTCAGTTAATAATAAAAATGATTTTGAGAAGAGTATTCTACTTCTATATATTTCTTATAATTTTCATGTTAAAATTCAGCATAAAGTGAAATTATTAGTGCAGAAATGTGTTTGTTAGAATTATAAGATATCTTTATGATTGCATATATAAGAAAACTCATGGAGCTGGAGAGATGGCTCAGAGGTTAAGAGCACTGACTGTTCTTCCAGAGGACCTGAGTTCAATTCCCAGCAAAACCACATGGTGGCTCACAACCATCTATGATGAGGTCTGGTGCCCTCTTCTGTAAAACTGTATGCATAATAAATAAATAAAAATCTTAATAAAAAATTAAAAAAAAGAAAACTCATTTGTTTAGATCAGTAATTCTTTTCATAAGTAAAAGAAATTGCCATGAGAAGCAGTGTGCTGTTAATATGTGATTGTCTTGGAGTTTCTATTGCTCTGAACAGACATTATGACCACAACAACTCTTATATAAGAAATTTTATTGGGGAGTAACTTACAATTTCATAGTTTTAGTCCATTATCACCATGTTAGTAAGCAGGGCAACATGCAGGCAAAAATGTGACAATGAAGTAATAGCTGAACATCTTACAGGCACCAGAAATTTGGCTAAGATACTGGGTGGTATCCTGAAAGAAAGCATCAAATTCCACTCCCACAGTGACACACTTCCTATAAAAAGGTCATAATATTCTATGACATTGGAAACTGACAGAACCTTGGCTCAGAGCAGACGAAGAGGTGAGTGATACCCTGCCCAGGCCAAGCAGATACCACACACTGAAACTTGGCTTGGAAACACAGCCCTTGAAACCCTGCTCTCACCCAGGTCCACTCTAAATCCAAGCCACAGGGAAACCCCTGAAAGCCCAAACCTCCAGCAAAACCCAGCCGGCTGGACACCCTAACACCAAAAACCCTCCCAATTCCCACCCCAAGCCATCACAGGGTGTTTGTTAGTATGTGTGTGAGTGTGTATGTGTATTTTGTGATTTTTTTTAATAGTTCCTTTTTTAAAAGTTGTTTGTTTGCTTTGTTTGCTTTGCTTTATTTTTTGCCTGTTTATGTTCTAAAGAGAGAGAGAAAAGAAGGCATATAGTTGAATTCATACGCTGGTGAAAAGGATCTGGGAAGAATTGGGATAAAAAGATTGATTAGAATATATTATCCAAATTTCTATTACAAAACAAAGCAAATTTTACTTCAGTGGCACATATATTAAAATTGGAATGATACAGAGGAAATTAGCATGGCACCTTGTGCAAGGATGACATGCAAATTCGTGAAGCATTCCATATTTTTCTAAAAAAAATAACAAATTTTTAATAATAAAAATATTTAGGATAAAATTAATATGACTAAACAAAATTCTAAACTTCAATTTTGAAAAGTTATATGCCCTTTTGAAATTCTAATTTGTCCTTATACTGAGTAAGAATTTTTTAAATGGCTGGACAATTGGTAAGGGACATTGATGATGGATGGTTTGTGAAAGAGTGAAAACATTTAAAATATTGACATATTTCAAAGTTGCTTGATTTGCATTTCTCTGTTGGCTAAAGATGTTGAGCATTTTTTCAAATGCCTTTCAGCCACTTGTAATTCTTCTGCTGAGAAATCGTCTTTTAGTTCTGAACCCCATTTTTTTGTGGTTGCTTGTATTTCCTTCCTCTTTTTTCTGAATTTTTTATTATGAATAAAGTCATATTTTTTATCTGTGTATATCCTTGTTCAAGCTTCCTTCCCCCTCCCACCCCTCCCAATAACTCTCTCTTCAGTTATTTAGGGCTTTCTGCTCTAATGTTTTGAGTTCTCTATATGTTTTAGAGATCAGTCATCTGTCACTTGTAGAGTTAGTAAAAATCTTTTTCCTTTCTGTAGGCTGTCATTTTGTCATAAAAACTGTGTCCATGGCCTTACATAAACCTGTCAGTTACACCTGTCAGAATGGCTAAGATTAAAAACATATATGATAGCCTATGCTGGAGAGGATTTGGAGCAAAGGGAATATTCCTTCATTTTTGGTGGGAGTGTAAACTTGTTCAACCACTCTGGAATGCAGTATGGTGGTTTCTCAGAAAACTAGGAATCAATCTCCTGAAGGATCCAGCAATACCTCTATTGGACATATACCCTAAAGATGCACATTTGCACCTCAAAAGCATTAGCTCCACTATGTTCATAGAAATGTTATTTGTGATAGCAAGAACCTGGAAACAACCTAGATGCCCCTCAACTGAAGAATGGATTAACAAACTGTGTACATCTTCACAATGAAGTACTATGCAGCAGTAAGAAAGATTGATAATCCTAAAATTTGCAGACAAATGGATGGATTTGAAGAATATTCTCCTGAACAAGGTCTCACAAACCCAGAAGGTTAAGCAGGGGATGTGCTCACTAATTAGTGAACCTTAAGCAAAAGCATTCTTATGTTATTGAATGAGAGGAACTCTTTAGAATGAATGTCTTGGATCTTCAGCTTTTCTTACAGTGATACTATTTGGAACCAGAATCCATCTTTATTTGATCTCCTAAAATGTCCCTGAATTTACTACTGTGCCATCCACTTCTAAGAGTTAAATACAATGAATAAATGAGAAAAAGAAAAGTTAAATGACAGAACTTTAAAAAGGCACAGAAGTCTGATCTAAGCTCCCAGGCCAGTCAAACAGACTGAAGAGAGATTATATAAGCAAAGGGGTCAAGATCATGATGGGGAAACCCTCAGAGACAGTTGAGCTACTGGGAGTTCATTGGCTCTGGAATGACAGTTGGAAACCTTCATGGAACTGAAGTAGGCACTCTGAATGTGAAAGACAGTATGTGGCTTGGGCAGATTGTGGGGCCTCTGGCAGTGGGACCAGGATTTATCTTTAGTGCATGAACTGACTTTCTGGCGTCCATTCTCTATACAGGGATCCCTTGCTCAGCCTTCATATGGTGGATGGGTTTAGTCCTGCCTCAACTTGATATGCAGACTATATAGACTCCTTGTCGAAGTTCTTACTCTCTGAGAAGTGGATGAGAGTTAGGGTAGGGAAAAGCTGGGGGCTAGTAGGAGGAGAAGAGGAAAGAGGAACTATGATTGGTATGTAAAATTAAAAGAAAAAACTTTTTAAATAAACAAAAAGTAAACAAAGTAAAAGAAAAATATAAAAAAAGTTGACATATCTTTCAGATTTGTCTTCACTGACTGGAAAATATGGGGACAATGAACATTGACTCAACAAATCACTGTTTGGTCAAAATTAGAATAATGAGTAACAAGTCAACTGGACAACGAGGAAAGGGAACGTTTAAACAAAGCAATGAGTTCCTAGTTTGGGGTATGTTTAGCTGATGTATCTACAGGATGTTAATAGTTATGAACCTCAGTGTGGAATTTAGAGGATACATATTTTCTGGGTACAGAAAGATGGAATGATGAAAAATATGGTAAATAGCTATGGATATAGCATTACAATGAAGTGAGAGAAGTGTTATGTCCTAAATAATGCTATTAAAGTAATGCAGTGTACCTCTACTTGCCTCAGAATAATGTGTCCTATTTTAAGTATTTAGGTTATTGAACATTTGCTCAGGCTTGTTGATTGGGATAACAAATATATTGATGTTTGCTTTAATTGAAATGAAGGTCATCAGAACTATAATCTAATTTGTGATCTAATTGGATAATATCAGAACAGAACTGAATCAAACCAAGGAACCTGAAAAGACTATGAAGAGGACCACATGAACACAAGGAGAAAAGGTTCAAGGGAAAGATGCTTTGCTGTTTAATGCTGCAGAAAGAACAGAAGACAGACTCAATGCTTAGCCACTGGAATTCTAATCGAGTCATTGTAGAAGACAAGGAAAACTGATGGTACCTGAAGGGATGAGAAAACTGAGACACTAAAGTGATCCCTTCCTTTCTGAGGATTGATTACAAGGGGCATGTTTTAAATAAGATAATATACAGGAAAGAATGCAAAGCTAAATAATTGTTCTTCTTTTATTTTCTGAAAGTGAAAAGCCTCATTCAAGTACACCCAACAATGAGTGTGCTCCTCCTAAACATACGTATATTTGTGTATGTGAATTTTTGTCAGTGTAACATGACTAATCATATTTTGTAGCTTGTACTCTACATAGTGCTGTCTGGTTCATGTAGTAGACTTTAATGAAAATGTAATTTCTCATCACAGGAAGGGCTATAGCAATCAACTCTATGGAGTCATATATAATTAGAAAACGAAGTATTAGAGAAGCTTCTGTTATAAGAAAGGCTGGCAACTTATCAACCATAACCGCCCAGACACTATAAATCTAATGAAAGACTAGAGAAGAGTCACAGTGTGAGAGAATGCTTTCATAAGAAATGAACCTCTCCTCCACCCAGGATGAGAAGTGAGCATTAGAAAGAAAGAAGTAACATGAATGAGTCTGCTGTTACTTTGTATTTGTAAGCCTCTGATGAGTTTCCAGCCAATGCTCTGGGTTGTTGGAATGTTTATCTCAGAACTGATGATTTGGGAATAAGTAAATCAAACTAGCTGTTGTGATCTAGTGACCTTGTTACTGGTACCTAATTCCCTGTGCTGCTACATTTTTATTATATTTGAGCATTGAGAGAAGAAATAATTAAAATGTATTTCATGATCCATGTACATTGTGTCTAAAAGCATCAAATTAATATTTTATGCAAAGACTTCATAAAGCCACTGGTTGCTGCAGAAATGGGAAAAATGGTTTTGTAGATACGTTTACTGTATCTTTGACAAAATTCAATGACACCATTTTTCTAAATATTTGTTGCCTATACTTAAATTATTGAACTTATGAAATGGATTTAAAAATAAAAGCTTTTTCTTTTTCTTTTTTTTATTTACGTATAAAATAAAGTCTTTTTTATGCAAGTATCCCCTTGCTCCTTCTCCTTTTCTCCTCCAAAGCCCTTCCTGTCAGTCTTCATCCTCCGTTCTCCCCATTCCTCCATCCCCATGTCAAAAAGAGCAAAAAGTCCCAAGGTGGATCAGTTAAGCATCCACTCCAGGCAGGTCCGATTTCCTCATCCTAATATCAAGACTGGGTTAGGTGTTCCTCTGGAGGGAATGGGCCGCAAAGTGTCAGTCCATACACAGAAGCACAGTCTGATTCCTTCCCTTGAGGCTCCACATACTGCCCATGTTTTATTTGAAGCTAGTATAAGCCAATTGAAAATGTAGCTGCATTGATTATAACATTTTCATATAGATGAGAAAGAAATTAAGGTATTTAAACATGTTGTTTAAATTGTTGTTTATTTTTCCCCAGTAATTATTTTTTATGTTTCTCCATAGTCAATGAATATTTTTGAAAGATATTCATTCGCTATGTTGGAATTTTCATCCAACTTATCTGCTGTTACTTATCTGCTGTTGTAATAAAATATTGTGACAAAAAGCAACTTAGGGATGAAAGAATTTATATGAGCTTTCAGTTTCAAAATGTATAGTCTGCCACAGTAGGGAAGTCACAAAAACACTCAGGAACATCCAACTGGCTAGATCCCATTTTTATCCACACTGAACAAGAGAGAGAGAGAGAGAGAGAGAGAGAGAGAGAGAGAGAGAGACAGAGAGAGAGAGAGAGAGAGAGAGAGAGAGAGAGAGAGAGAGGGAGGGAGGGAGGGAGGGAGGGAGGGAGAGACAGAGAGAGAGACAGAGAAGATGGACAGCCTACAAACCAGCAAGTCTCTACATCCAAAGGTTTCCATAGGTTCCCTAACTCTATGGAGAAACATTTTTACTATTTGGGGAACTAATGTCCAAATCCATGAGCCTATGACACTGAAGGATTCTAAGAGCTAATTCCATTTGGGCATCAAGTATGCTTCAGTAGAATATTAGGAAACTCTTACTATTGTTGATTATTTTTAGCTTTATAACAGTTTAATGCTATTTAGAGCTATTATAAAGAGTGATCTTTTTCTTATTTCTTTCTCAGCCCTTTTATCCTTAGTGTATACGAGAGCTATTGATTGTTTTGAGTTAATCTTGTACCCTGCTACATTGCTGAAGATGATTATCAGCTGTAGAAGTTCCCTGGTAGAATTTTGGGGGTCACTTAAGTCTACAATCATATCATCTGCAAATATAGATTGTTTGACTTCTTCCTTTCCAATTTGTATCACCTTAATCTCCCTTTGTTTTCTTATTGTTTTAGCTAAAACTTCAAGAACTATATCAAATAAATAAGAGAATAGTTGGATTGCTTTGAATTTTTTCATTTAATTTGATGTTGGTTGCTGGCATGCTGTATATTGCCTTTATTATGTTTAGGTATTTTCCCTGTATTCCTGATCTCTCCAGGATTTTCATCATAATGGAGTGTTGGATTTTGTCAAAGGGAATGATCCAATTAGATGATCTTGTTTTTCTTTTTTTATTCAGTTTGTTTATATGATGGGTGACATTTATTTTTAATTATTTGTTAGCTGATCTCTGCATCTCTGGAATGAAGCCAAGTTTAATGTGGTGAATAACTTTTTTATATGTTGTTTTATTTGATTTGCCAGAATTTTATTGATAAAGTAGTATTCAATTCTCAATCTACTGACATTAATATTTCTTCTCTGATAATGACTGTTTGCTTTATAGGAATAGCTAATACTGATTTAAAATAAAATTGAGTTTGAGTTCTTACTTTATTGCTCATTGCCTCTGATCCATGTGAACACTGTATAAAAACTTGACCTTTATAATGATGAGAGAAGATATCTGTGTAACCCTGCACAAAACTCAAATCCAAATGTATCAAAGACCTCAACTTAAACCCAGCCATTTTGAACTTGATAGAAAAGAAAGTGGGAAATACATTTCTAAGAACTGGCACAGGTGGCCACTTCCTAAATATAATACCATTGGCACAGACACTAAGACCAAT
>PVIH01006948.1:61785-105698 GCA_004025045.1 Sigmodon hispidus
TAAGTGGGATCTCCTGAAGCTAGGAAGCTTCTGCAAAGCCAAGGACACTGTCAATAGGACAAAACGACAGCCTACAGAATGGGAAAAGATTTTCACCAACCCTACAAGTGATAGAGGACTGATCTCTAAGATATATAAAGAGCTCAAGAATCTAGAGCCCAAAACCTTGAATAACCCAATCAAAAAATGGGGTACAGATTTAAAAAGGGAATTCTCAGCAGAGGAACTACGAATGGCTGAAAGGCACCTGAAAAAGTGTTCACCATCATTATCAATCAGAGAAATGCAAATCAAAACAACTTTGAGATACCACCTAACACCTGTTAGATTGGCTAAGATAAAAGTCACAGATGACAGTTTATGTTGGAGAGGATGCGGAGCAAGGGGAACACTCCTCCATTGATGGTGGGAGTGTAAGCTTGTTCAGCCACTTTGGAATGCAATATAGCGATTTCTCAGAAAATTGAGAATCAATCTCCCCAAGGACCCACCAATAACACTTCTGCGTGTATACCCTAAAGAGGCACATTCACACTCCAAAGGTATTAGCTCAACTATGTTCATAGCAGCATTATTTGTAATAGCAAGAACCTGGAAACCACCTAGATGTCCCTCATCTGAAGAATGGATTAACAAACTGTGGTACATCTACACAATGGAATACTACTCAGCAGTAAGAAAAAATGATATCCTAAAATTCGTAGGCAAATGGATGGATCTGGAGAATATCCTCCTGAGCGAGGTATCACAAACTCAGAAAGATAAGCAGGGGATGTACTCACTCACTAGTGGTCTCTAAACAAACAAACAAGAAAAAAAGCCAAGCATGCCCAAGCTGCAAACCACAGCCGCTGAACAGTTTGGGTTCAGAAACACCCTGGACTGACCCTTCAGATCCCACTCCAACTATAGGAATACCTGACTCACTCTTGAGGGAGGGAGGACAAAACTGTATTTGCCTGGAGTGGAGACTGAACTAAGCATTATTGGGTCAGTGGGACCATAGGATTGTCTGCTGCCTGCCCAGGGAGGGGATGGGGAGTTGCAGAGAAGAAAAAATGACCTGATGTGGTGGGAGGGGGAAGGGACCTTGAATAAGGATATTCAGGGATGGAAAAAAAATTCAGAGGGAAAGCTGAACACAAAGTAAATATATGTGTAGCAATCTTATTTGCATTATCACCCTTGATAAGTAAGTCATGCTTATGATTTTCATCTTCTTTATAGTTATTGTTAACTTATCAGCATTTTAAATTCTTTTTACTGTTTTTCTTGATAAATACAAAATAAATAAAGAAGAAGGAAAAAGATATCTGTGTAATTATTTATGAGCAAAGCAATTGCAGTTCAATGTTGTCTAGGTTATAATTTATGAGTGTGGACTAAGTCATATATATCATGAGGGTTGACTTTTAAAAATTACATTTAAAATATCAGTATTCTATGTGGATTACAGTATTACTTGGAGGATGTTCCATATCTATGTTTATTATGAAATCTATTTGAATATCTAGAGCCTTCAGGACAAGAGAGGCATAATCCCTCCACAGTCCCCATTCTTTCTGTGATTGATCTGAAGATTAGACTTCCACAACAATGGAAAATAGGAGCATGTACAATTTATTTTAAATATGCCCAAGAGTGTTCAAAAGAAGTAAATATGACTTGGAGAAAGACTGAGAAGTTATCTTCTTTATGCAAAGGATGGTGGCCTGGAGAAATAAAAAGTAAGAGGTCTAAGACTTGACTCAGAACTGTGATCACAGCACCTCTGAGGCAAGAGATTTACCTTTAGTTTCAGGCCAATCTTGGCTACATAGTAAATATCAGAACAACATGAGATATAGTTTGGGACCCACTATCAAATATATATATACATATAAACAAAAATGAAGAGACTACAGGCAATAACTTGTGAGATGTGGCTGTGAAACACACTGAAAATTGTGGAAGACACATGCATTCACAGTCCCATACTTGCTCATTACAAAGTCAAATCCTAATCTCTGATACTAACAACCCCTCTTCCTCTTGGTATGATGACAGCATCAACAATGGCTAAGTTTGGTTGTCAGCTTCACAGCATCTGAAATAAACAAAACAACAAGCTTCTGGGCAAGACCCTGAAGCATTTTCTAGATCCAATTGTTTAAGCAGGAAGAATTATCCTAAACCTGGGCTGCATTTCTTGTAACTGGCCCTAAAAGAAGATATGGAAGAAGGAAACCATTTTTGCCCGTTTGCCCTCACTCTAGTTGACAAGTCCATCTAGACTATTGTTGTATTATTCCTTCACCAATATTAAAGTCAACTTTCAGAATTCCTATGTAGAATTAAAACCAATAGCTCTCCAAGAGTCTCTAATATTCCAGCAGCAAATTGGGATGCATAAGACATCCAGCCTTGTGGAGTGACCAAACACCAGATTTTCAGGTTCTCCAGCAAGAGAAAATGTTGTTGGACTCTCCAGACATCACCCTCCAAATAATCCAATAAATTCCCCTTTAATATACATATTTATTTTATCTGTACTTTCTTTTAAAGAACTCTAATATAGTATTTTTCTCATAATTTTAAAAAATCTCTTTTATTTTAGGTAAGAAAGACATACTTGGTAATACAAATACCTTCTTGAAGTTTAGTTTCTCAAGTACTTGTAGAGAAAAGTAATCAAAGTCTAATATGCCATATTGTGAAGTGAGATGCTCTGGAACCCTTAAAATGAAAAAGGTATTGTACCGATTCCTGGCATTCCACATAGCTGAGCCCCTCAGCTCAGGTGGGATGCACCTTGCACCGAGGCACACCCCTGGGTGTGGCTACATAAACCCTGCCTTGCGACACTGCGTATGGAAGCACCTCCCTGGACCCATGACACATACCCGTGCACACCCTTTCCCTTAAAAGCGGCTGCGAGCATGTGCTTCGGTCCTTTTCTTCTCTGTCTCCTGACTTCTTTCTCGCTCCTCTTTTTCTTTACCCGCCTGGGACTCTTCTCTTAAATAAAGTCTAGTGTGTGGCCTTGTTAGTGTGTACTTGGTCTCACATGTGGAACTAACAGGTATTACTTTTTTTCTCTTCCTCTCTGCCCCTACACACTCTCTCTCTTTCTCTTTCCCCTCCCCTACTTTAATAAACCTAATATGGCTATTTAAAAAAAAAAAAAACGAAAAAAGGAAAAAAGTTATCAATGCTATAGATACTGTACAGACTCCGGTCCAGGACAGTTATCTAGTATCTCAGACTGAAACTGGAGTCAATTTCAGAAAAATCTCAGTTGATAACTTAAGACACTGCCCATCAAACTTAATAAAACTGCTTAGTGGAATACTTGTAACAAACTGCCTCCTTGAATTTGATAGTTGTGGTTTCTTTGGGCTAAAAATAAAGAAAAGGGAATCTTGTTTTGTCTCTTCTTGTGGCTTGTGATGGTAGGTGCGATTATTTCAATCAAAAAATATTCCACTTGTTAAAAGGCTTAGTCCAACCAGCATAGTAGAACCAAGTAAAGGAGGTAGTCCCTGGAGTGACTATGAGGGATCACTCATAACTTTTCAACAACCATGAGGCAAGGAGCTGTTGTTCTTCCATGGGTTGTCTAGCATGAGGTCATACCTAACATGACTACTGCCATGTCACAGACACTGAAGAAATAGGTTGAATGATAGCACAAGACAAAGTAAACCATTTTTCTTAAATTTGATTTGCCGCTGATATTTATTACAATACCAGATATTTAACTGTATCCTTATGTAATACTGATAGAAAAAAAACTGTAAAAAAATTCTTCACTCATAAATATTTTTTTTTTAAATTTTAGTTTGATGTTTTGGAAATAAATAGGTTTGTGATTGTTTTATTTGCAGTTATAATAAATAAAGTTTTTAAAAAATCAAGTACAAAAAGAACAAATTGGACTTGAAAGTAAAAATGTGATAACAAAGAACAGAAAATCAGAAAGGGCTGTCCTGTGAGGCCGACTTCTACTGTGGTATGTAAAGCTTCAAGATACTAGGAAAATTGATGTTGTAAAGTATACAATAAATAGCTAAGCTGATTTGGTCAGAAGCACTAGGAAAGGGAGACATTTACATATCAACATTCTTCAGTCTGTTTTGCTGTCATTGGGAATCAACAACCATTAAAAACTAAATAATAGTGTTTTTCTGTTTTGCCTCAGAGAGAATTTGTTCCGTAGTTATATCCAACAACTTTTTCTTTGTGTTTTATTTCCCAGCACTGCAGATGACAAGAGAGGTTGATTGATGTCTGCAGCATGTGATGTGGCAAACTGGGACTAGCAAATTTATGCTAGAGCTGGTCTTATGTGGTTACTTTGTTGAAAACTCAATGTGGATGAGAACTTGAGCACAGAACAATAGCTAAACCACATAAAAAGCTCACTTTCTATTAGTTATCAATAATCAAATGGGGGTTGGGCATTTAAAAGAATCATAGTTAGAAGGAATCTAACCCCATGTACATAGAAAAATGAAGGTGTATGGCTCTCTGGTATCCTGCAGTGGTGACATCTTTCTCAGAGCACAGAGAGATGAGACAGAGACCTTGTCAGGCAGCAGATGAAACTCAGGGATCATCCCTCACAGATCTATTCTTCAAAGGCTCCACAGTGTCCCCAAATGATACTATCCTATAAAGATGATTGCATCCTGTGAGCGCAGATACACTGAAGACACTGACCATTTCTTTTCAATTCTGCACCATTTTGTTTTGATTAAAACTTATTCCTTAATATTTCAGGTTCAGGTTACAACATTAAAGTGACAAGAAGAGGCAGAGATTCCACAATGACAGCATTATTGCACAGAAAAGCAAATAGTTTTATTCTAATAAATTTATTATTTAAAATATCTCACTTCCCCTCACCTCTGTCTTTAACATTCTTCCTCTTTTTTACAGTGTGCTACTTGCAAGAAAACACTTGGTTTCTTGTGTGAGCAAGGACCAAAATAGGTTATAAGTCACTGTAACAACAGTAAAAGGTCATCAGGGATACAGTTGTCAACGTTGATTGAAGATACCTTGTTTTCTAGTCTTAGACCATCATATATTATGAGCAGCAGAATCTGTATGTAACAGACACTGCTTGAGAGGTGGTGTCAGTTACAATTATGACAAGGAGAAGCATTAGGGCTGCCATACATTATACTTGATATTTCTAGACCAACTTGATGATCTGACAGCCAGCAACCTTCTTAATTAGATTATTTCCCAAACAGAAATAATTTTAACATCAAAACAAGATAGACTATGAAAATATTTCATAGAAATGCTCTCATCTCCTTGTTTTTTGAAGTAGAAATTTCTGACCGAATACTTGAGTATTTCTTTGTGTGCATTCCTTCCCTTCCTTTTGCCTTTCTTCTTCTTTTCTTCCTTCCTTCCTTCCTTTACCTCTCCCTCTACCACTCCTATCCCCCTTTCTGATACTCTATTTCTTTCTGTTTGTATGTGCCTGAAATTTCTGTCACAAAAATTCATTTAGAATAATAAATCCAGAAATGTTGGATCTATCTTTAGACATACATTGTTTCATTCCAAATAGATTCTTTACCACAAAAATGTTTATGTGAAAATAAGACACAATTTCCAGAAAGCTCAATCCAGAAGAAAAGAAGAGTCCAGCCCTGAGAATGGCTGATTAAGTAAATTTGATGAGGGCCATACTTTGACCACTCTCCCACATCAATGCCAGTTCCTCCTACAGAAAGGGAATTGACACAGGCTATATGGATAGCTTAATTTTAACTAATGGAGGAATAATAAAGGTCTAGAATTAAAGCCAAATCCTTGCATCCTTTCCAAGGCATGGAAGTTCAGTGAGCTTTTATATTACATATATATTTGGTAAACTTTTGTTTACTTTTTATCATTGTAATAAAGTCACCACCAGGTGCAAGTATGGGTTAATGGCATTTAATTAAATGTATTATCAGAACTTAGTTAAGTGACCTATGTTTAGTAACTCTTCATTCATATCTGTACTACCACTAGGAGGCGGTTGCTGTCTAGCCCATGCCACCCCTGCTCTGGAGGTGCTTGAAAATCAAATACATCAATGATGGGAAGTTATTATCTTGATTTCTTCTTGCCACAAGTAGTTCTTTTTAAAGTTATTTTAATGTGTGTTAGCCAATATTGTTTAAATATTTAAAATTTGTCTCACAATAACTCAATTAAAATTATTGAAACTATCAGAACTTCATGTTTGCTAGTTCAGGGCATTTCTGCTTTCACAATGAAATGTGGTAAGCTGAGTCAGATGGCACATACCTGTGACTCCTTTGAAAGAAGATGAAGAAGGTTCAGGTGTTCAAGGCCTCTCCTGGTTACATGACAAGTCCATGATAAACAAATTCTTGAGCTTGAGATCCTGTTTTGAAATCCAAGGGGGTGGGGAGCAAACAGGAGCAATAAAGAGAGTGAGAGGTGGGGACTAGACTTTAAAGATAATTCACCATCACAGAAAATCAAAATGCCCTCTGCAAAGGAAAGGAACCTTTAAGTGTTAGTGAAGCTCACAAGAATTTAGATTGAATGGTTTCAGTGATAGGATCTAATGTGGCTGGTTGTTTGAAACATTTATTTGGCAGACCTTGGTTCTATTCATAGTCACATGGCTAGACACAAGAGCCTAATATTTTGATATATTAATAAAGCAGAAGCAGGCTCTTACATATCAAAGGGTTGTTCCCTTTTCCTCCACACATCTTCTCCTCTCCTGTATTGTCACTGTCTTTGTCATGGTTTCTTGTCTTGGGGCATTTATGACTTGAGTGCCTGAAGCAGTTTTGGAAGAAGTTTCCTAAAGTAGCCAAGAGACTTAATACTCCTTGTTTACACATATTTAAAAGCTAGAAGGTGGCTAGAGCGGTGGCATGGCACTCAAAAATGCTTGCTGCAAAGCCAGCCTCGCTTTGATCCCAGGAACCTACATGGCTGAAGGGAAAACTCACCACCACTCATTATTTTCCTTTTTAAACATTTATTTGTTTGTTTATTTATTTATTTTTATTTTTTAGTTAGAAGGAACATTTATTTATTTACTTATTTATTTCTCTTGACTTATTACCAACATATAGTTTAACCATATTATGTTATTTATTATTTATTTATTTAATTTATTTTACTGTGCCTTATTGCATATACATGTACCATATGCATGCTTATTCTTGAAGACATCAAGATAGGATGTCAAACACCAGGACCTAAAGTTACAGTTGATAAATGCCACCTGATGTGGATATTGGGAACTTAACCCAGGTTCTCTGAAAGAGCAGCAAGTGCTCTTAACTGCTGAACCATGACTCCAACTCTTCTTTATAAAATTTTCATCAACTTATACTTCTATAAAATATTAAAAGCAAACAAAAATTTTCTTTCAAGCTGTACTAAACCTGGACAAAGGGGAAAAACTTGAAATTTAAGTTATTGAAACTTATAAACACTATATATATAATATATGAATCCAAATACTACTGCTTTATAACAAAAGAAACCAAAATAAAAAAGAACATTGATAAATGACTTGTAATGATGCAATGATGATCTGTTATACTCAGAGATCATTCCTTGTTCAGTCATTTTCAGAAAAGCTTCTTCCTGCAGCAGTTGGAAATAGATGCAGAGACTCACAGCCAGACAATATGCAAAAATTAAAAAACACTAAAAAAATTAATGAAGACATTTCATTTCTCATGGCTAAGGCAACTCTGTGGAAGAGAAGACAGTAAAAGTTAGAGCCAGAGGAGATCGAGGACACCATGAAAACAAAGCCCTCTGAATTAACATGATCAAACACATACAAACTCACTGAGTCTTAAGCAGCATATACAAGGACTTCACCAGGTCCTCTGCATACATAGTATAGCTCCCACTTTAGTGATCTTATACTATTCCTAAGTCTGCAAATGTGTGGGTCACTGATTCTTTTTTCTTTCTTTTTTTTTGCAAGCCCACTTCCAATAAGATGCTTTTTCCTTTTTCTTTCCTTTTTAAATAATTCCATTTTTTTATTAGAACAAAGTCTCATTTTTTATCCATGTATCTCCTTGTTCTAACTCCCTTCCCCTCCTGCCCCTCCCAGTCACTCTCTCTTCTCCCCATCACTTTATCTCCTCCCCAGCAAGGGCAGGAAGTCCCAAGGTCCCAAAGTGGCTTAGTTCAGCATCCACTCCAGGCAGATCCACATTTGGACTCATTCTTCTGTTGGTTTGTTTTGTCCAATTTCAAAATGCTAGTTTTTATTTTATATTATTATGTTTTATTTTGTTATTTAAAATATTTGAACATTCTTTTAACAATAATCTGTGCTTTTTCTGATGATTTCTCATTCTTCACTAATATTATTTTTAGTGAGAACAGTCTGTTCCTGAAGCCTCCTAAGCTTGGATGCTATAGCAAGCTGGGAGCCAAGACAGAAGTGGAGAAAAAATTCTTATTGGAAATTCTGGAAGAAACATTATTCACTGCAGAGCATAAAACAACCTTGGAAATAATCAGTGTTGGGCTTTAATCTCTTTGTTCTATATAAAATAGCTTTTATGTAAAATATATTTTATGTTTATTTCTAAAACATTGTTTTATGTAAAATATCTAATTTATCAATGTAAATGTTCCTTTTGTAATATGTTCTTTCAATAAGATTGAGATAGTCTTCTTGTTTACCATAAAACTATTTTAGATAAACTTGAATACTCATCCAAATCAGGTTTTTTGAGGGAATTTTTATTTTAAATCACAGTAAAATTATTTTCTCTAAATGAATTTCAGTTGTCCTGCTTCTGAAGCCTTAACTGAAATATACACACACAACATGCACATGTGAGTGTGCACACACACAAACCACTCATAGTTACCTCCAAGTATTGGTAAGGGAGTGACACCTAAAGAAATAATATCCTTATGTTATGTGTAGGTATCTTATATACTTTGCATAGCACCTACATATACTATCCTATACACTAATTATAAGTAGTTATTGATGACAACTAATAAAATATTTATTTTACTAAAAGAGTTGCTATTGCTTCATTATTCAGAAAGTAGTAACATAAAAGAAGTATAAATGTAAATGTGTTTAGTATAAGTAATTAAAAAATATATCTGATTTAATGTTGGCCAAATAGATACAGATGGTAAAACACCCCTACCCCACCATAACTCACACACAAAGTACCATTTAATAATAAGAAGCTATAAAATTGAAATTGATAGTAAATATCTAACAATATTTTAAAAAGCATTTTAACAAGTTAAATTGATATGTACGAAATATAAGCCCTGCTATTGTCTGGGAGGCAAATTGACAGATAAAATATGAGGCATGGAATCAGTAACCAGTGTGCCTTGAGTTTAAAAATATGCAGGAAATCCTAAATATGTGTGACAAGCAAAGAACAAAATTAAATTTTTATTATAAACTAGAGGACACATAAATAAACCACAAGATCAGGATCAATTAAGTATTGTTTTCTATTTCTACTCTCCAGAAGAGAAGGTGGAGAGACAAGAATCAGAGGACCACTGAGTTTGCTCTGAGATTGTGTCCTAGGAATGCCAGAAGCTATAAGCACAGGGTCTCACTGATATGACTTAAACAAGAACAATACCAGTACACATAGTAACATGTAGGGAGAAGCACCTACACAATATAGGCCACAACCCCTACACAAAGATTTACAGGTAACCATGGGATGCTGAGAACATGAGAAATGATATTCCCTTGGCTATCCAATACTAAAGCCCTTGGAACATATATACAAGGAACACACAGACTGAGAGGATTATATCTAGGAAATATATGCATGTACCAACAATTAATTATGAAAGAGGTGGTGAAGAGGAAAGAAAGAACAGAAGCATGTATGGGAAGGAGTAAAGGGAGAAAGGGGAAGGAAGAAATGTCATAATTTTACTAAAGTTGTGGATATTTGTTAGATAATTAATAAATCCTGAAATATCAGAGGCAGCACACAGTCAAATTTGAGGCAGACAGCTCAAGAAATTCCTGATCCTTGAATACAAGGATAAACAGCTGAGAGTCAATCACACACACCTTTAATCCCAGCACAGGGAAAGCAGGAGTGGTGACTTACACTCTTAATCCCATAACTCCACAGACAGAAATGCTTTTGTGAGTTTAAGGCTACATGCCTTAAATCCTAACCTGGATGGGATAGTGTATATAAATGTTCATAGAAACCCATAAGAGACTGAAGCAACTGGCAGAAGCAACAGGCAGAAGAGACCAGGAGTGAGGCTGAGGAAGTTACAAGACAGCTGGGTGAGAACTGACTGTGGTGCTTCCTCTCTGTGATATTTCAGCCTTCCCTCAATATTTGGCTCAGAGTCCTCTTTTCTTATGATTTAAATTCATGCTACTTCATAAAGTATCAAAATAAAAGAAATAGTTAAAAAGTTCTTACCATTTTACTCTTATAGTATTAAATCTATATGAATTTCAAGTACATTGGAATATTTATTCAAAGAGGGTTAAATTTGATTGTGGTAACACTAACAAGAAAAATTAAATCATAATAGACACTAATACAGAGTTGTTTGTAGGAATATTGAAAAGACTCAGGAATTAAGAATTAAAAGAATACTTTCTTCTTTCCACAGGGCCCAAATTCAATTCTCAGCACCCATGTTGAGCAGTTTATATGCCACAGAAATGAGGTTCTAGGAGATTTAACACCCTCTTTTGTGGACTCGGGAACACTGCACTTACATGTACAAGGTCATCATGCCTATGCAAGCACAGACACACACATACACACTTTAAAGATTAATCAAAGTGAATTTATAGAAAAGAGTTGCTGTTCTCCTGTCAACCTTCCCCTTAAAGTACAGGAGTCATCCAGGTGGAGGAGAGACACCAAATGGGTCAGGAAAAGGCACCAGAAGCTGTGTGAGTTGTGTCTAGATTAAGTCACAATGGTAAAAAGGATTATAAAGGCCCACTCAGTACTAGGAAAGTCCCACTTTTCCTGTTTTTCACCCAGTTTATCTCAATTTTAGTAACCATTATATATTTTCATTCATTTTTTTCATACTCTATGATTCTAGATGACAAAATCCATGACTACTTATATGTCATGAAGTAGATCATTTGTCCTTTATATTAGAACTTTACATTCCAAGTAAAAGGATACACTGCTAATAGCAGGATTATAAAAAGGCAAGTAAAATTCCAAACTTTGAAAGCTACAAGGTTACTTTTACCAGGCAACAGAGAACACACCTGAGAGGCCAGATCAGCTCATAATTGGCTTTTGGCATCTCTGCTGTGAAGAAAACATAAGAACATCCAAAATTCATTTCCCTCATTCTATGTCTGTAAAAATATTATTTACATGAATTTTAGTTGAAACAATAACTTATTCATTTTTTGCTGAGCAATGAGATAATACAGTTGCACTATTCAATATTTTCTACAATGGTACTCTACTCCATGTGTTGAGTGTGTTTGCCTGTCTGTATGTGTTGGAGTGTGTGTGTATCTGTATGTAAATCTGTCTATGTGTGTCTATCTGTATCTCTGTATTTTGTGTGTCTGTCTGTCTGTCTGTGTATGTTTATGTGTGTCTGTGTCTGATGTGTGTGTGTTTTATATTTTTGTGTATGTTTATGTGTGTTTGTGTCTGGTGTGCACATGTTTATGTGTCTGTCTGTCTGAGTGTATGTTTTTGTGTGTGTATGTTTGTGTGTGTCTGTGTCTGGTATGTGTGTGTGTAACTATGCATATTCATGTGCATGTGTGTGCCTCTGATTGCTGCACATAGGTAAGCCCAAGGTATCGTTCTCACAAGCTACCCACACTAGGATTGTTGTTAGGGTCACTTACTGAGATACTGAGCTAAATAATTAGACTATGCAGGCTATCTCATAAGCCTGGGCAACTCCCTTTCTATGACTCCCAGTACTTGGATCCAAAATATGTGCCTTCAACATTCTGCTTTGTATTTGCATGCTAAGATTAACCTTAAATCCTCATGCTTCTTCAGAGGCATTTGACTATCCTAGCCCTATAGATACTCAGGTATGGTGTGTGAATTTGTACTTTACTCACACAGTTATCATAGCGTTGGAGATGAAAACTAACTACAGATTTCAATATATTAATATATGAGAATTGGGTATGGAAAAAAATGATTACAATAACAACTAATTACAGTATTGACTTACAGTATAGTATGAATGATAGCACTTCCCTAGAACAGCGTACTAAAATAGTCCAGAAAGCAGTAGAGATTGCACCCCATCAGGCTTGTTCACAGTTCTCACAACAGCTGGAGACTGACAACATCAGTTGTATGCCATAGTCATGTTTGCTGTATAGGCTTGGGACACCTTAGCAGACTAGAATTGCAATACTTTGAGTTGCTCATGCATCTGTCATATTCTCTATTCCATCTCTCACATGATTCTTCCAGTGTGACAATTTCAGCATAGAATACTTCCTGTGTATATCTGCAAGATTCCCTAGATGCCTGTGAAAAGTAAAAATAAGTCATGCACAACCCTTTACTTCATGGTCTTGGCTCAGAAGGTATACTGTGACCACTTTACCAAAATCCAGTTTCCTTGGCAGAACTCTGCCCCTGTATTAGTAAGAGAAGATTGGAGATTCACGTGTTTGAGGCATAAAATAAAGCACCTTATGTCAAAGAATAGCAAGTATTTGCAAGTTTATGAGGGTGATCTCACTGGGAAAACTATCTGGTCATGCACCCATGCAGTCCACTGTAATAGGAAGTTTCTGGCCTGGTCTAGTCCCATGGTCTGGATTGTCCACCACTCCTTAGGCCACCAAAAATGATTCATACACTTGTATTAATTTCAGGCTGTTTGGCCAATGGCTCAGGCACATTGCTAGCTATCTGTTGCATCTTCACTAAACCCATTTCCATTAATCTGTCTTGCCATGTGGCCCATGACTTACCTGTGCTACTTTTACATGTTGATTCTTGGGCAGCTGCATAGTGTCTCTTTTGACTCTACCTTTCTTTTACTATCTATGCTCAGATCTCCCACCTACTTCTAAGGTGCCTGCCATATGCCAAGATATTAATGAATGGTATTCATAACAAAACAGTCTACATACTGACTCTCAAATATATTGATAGAACCAAAGCCATCCACATACCTGACACCAAATCTTGACTCAAGAATGCATAGCAGAACTTCCTTCCAGGACTCTACTTGATAATCTGATTTGTTTTTGTTTTTTGCAATTTGCTACTGAAGCTCACTGCCCATAAATATCTACAAATGAGGTACTTAAAATATGACTATTTCTACTCAAGAACTGAATATTGAATTTAATTTAGTGTAAATTTATTTTAATATAATGTAAATAGTCATGATGTGACTAACGAACATGAATTTTTTCACAGCATAGACATTATGAGATAAATTGCAATGTTCTTACATTTAAGATTTTTAAATGCTTTTGCTGCCAGTTTTTTCCAAGTATTGTGGTAATCTTGTTAATGCAAAACCAAAAAGAAAAAAATAACCATTAGATTAAATTTCTAATTTGGAAGGTTTGCTATGCCTTATAATTGAAGACAATTTTTTGTGACAAAGGACAATATAAATATAGCTAGTTTGGACTGCACACACAAGCCCCTGGACATACAACTAAGAGGTAAGAGCCATCACATCTCTCAGGCAAAATGAAGACATACTACTCTCCAAACCTCAGGCTGGAGGACACTCCCACAATACCACAACCACACCCAGCTCCACCCTAAACCAAAGAAAGCTGGGAAAGATCCCTGAAGGCCAAGTTCCAGCAAAACACAGCCATCAAGGTCCATCCCTTGCCCAAACCACAATCACATAATCACATGAAACTGCATAGGTCTAGTTGAACCTCTGGACTCACAGCTGACTAAGAGCACCCAGGCCTACAAATGACTAGGAACTGATGAAGAGCTGACCAGGAGTAAACTGAAGAAACAATAGGCAAATGCTAGTGCAAGAATACACACAACAATTCAAAGACCAACAAGCCACAACCAGAAGAAGTAGGTGGTTCTACAGCACCAAGATCTGAACATAACAAATGAAGAGGAAACAGAAAGAAAGGACCTTAAAAACAACTTTATGAAACTAATAGAAGCCTTAAAAGAGGGTATAAAAAACTCCCATAAAGAAATAGAAAAAAATACAAGCCAAGAATTGGAAGAGATGAACAAATCTCTGAAAGAAAATAGAGAAAACCAAGGAAAAGAAAACAGGTGAAAGAAATTTACCAGAAATAAAAAATTGAAATAGAAGCAATAAAGAAGGTACAAACTCAGACAAAGATGAGTATAGAAAATCTGAAGAAAAGAACTAGAACCACAGATTCAAACATAACCAACAGAATTCGAGAGATAGAAGATAGAATCTCTGGAGTGGAAGACTCATAGTGAAAATACATCAGTTAAAGAAAACACTAAACTAACAAATGTCATACCACAAAATGTCCAGGAAATCTGGGCCACCATGAAAAGGCCAAACATGAGAATAATTGATATCAAAGAAGAAGAACACTAGCTCAAAGGCACAGAAAATATATTCAACAAAATTACGGAAGAAAACTTTCCCAACCAAAAGAAGGAAATACTTATAAAGATACAAGAAGTCTACAGAATACCAAATAGACTAGACTCACAAAAATTCTACTCACCATATAATAATCAAGCCACTAAACCTGAAGAACAAGATCAACAAAATATTCTAACAGCTGCAAAGGTAAAAGGCCAAATTATCTATAAAAACAGACCCATCAGAATAACCCCTGATTATTCAATGGAAACAATGAAAGCAAGAAGGTCCTGATCAGACATTATACAGACACAAAAAGTGCATGAATGCCAACCCATTCTACTGTGCCCAGCAAAATTATACATCACCACAGATGGAGTAAACAAGATATTTCATGACAAAACCATATTTAAAAATCCAAAAATCCGACCCTACAAAAATTCTAGAAAGAACACTTCAACCAAAGGAAACGAGAAACAACCATGTAACTACAAATAATTGATATTCCCAAAGGGAAAAAAAAAGCCAAAAGAAAGGAAAGACACACAAGCTACCATAAAAAATAACAGGAAATAATAATCATTGATCATTAATATCTCTTAATATACGAACTAAATTCATCTATAAAAAGATACACCTTAGCATGATGGATATTAAAACAGAAGCCATCCTTCTGCTGCATATAAGAAACACAACTCAATTCCAAAGACAGACACAAGCTCAGAGCAAAGAGTTGGGAAAAGACTCTCCAATTAAATGGATCTAAGAAACAAGCTGTTGTAGCCATTCTAACATCTAATAAAGTAGATTTAAACTAAAATCAATCAAAAAAGACAAAGAACAGACATTACTTATTCATCTCAGAAAATCTAACAAGACAAAGTTTCAGTCCTAATTTATGCACTCAACATGAGTGCACCAAATATATATATACAAAAAAACCCTACAACTAAAGCTTAAACCTCATAGTAAATCTTACACACTAATAGGAATAGACTTTAGTACTCCACGTTCACCCTTGCATAGGTCAACCAGACAGAGACTCAAGATAAATTAGTGATCTAACAGAAATTATGACCCCAAAGGAATTTATGTATATGTATACACACACTGAAGCATTCACCCAAACACAAAGGAATATACATATGTCTCAGTAGCAAATGAAACTGTCTCTAACACTGACAACACACTCAGTCAAAAAGTAAATATCAACACATAAGAAAAAAATAAGAATTGCCCCTTTTACCACATCAGATCACCATATCTAAAGCTAGAGTTCAACAAATTCAAAAATCACAGAAAGCCTACCAACTCATGGAAACTGAACCACTCAGGTGAACCACCTCTCGGTCAAGGAAGAAATTAAGAAAGAAATCAAAGACTTCCTAGAATTTAATGAAAATGAATACACAACATACTCAAACTTATGGGACACAATGAAATCAGTCTTAAGAGGAAAATTCATAGCATAAGATATAAAAAAATCTAAAAAATTTGCACAAAAGAGACCTAATAGCACAGCTGAAAGCTCAAGAACATTTAGAAGAAAACTCATCGAGAAAGAGTAGACTGCAGGAAACATTCAAATGAAGAGCTGAAATCAATACAGTAGAAAAAAAGAGATAAATACAAAGAAACAATGAATTAAAGAGTTGGTTCATTGAAAAAGTCAATAACAAAGATAACCCTTTATCCAAACTAACCAAAAAGCAGAGAGAGTATATCCAACTTAACAAAATCAGAAATGAAAAGGGAGACATGACAGCAGATCCCCAGTCAATCCAGAGAATTATCAGGTCATTCTCTGAAAAATCTATACTCCACAAAAATGGAAAAGAGAAGAAATGAACAGCTTTCTGGACAGGTACCATTTACCAAAATTAAATCAAAATTAGATTAAAGACATAAACATACTTATGACCCCAAAGGAAATTGAAACTCTCATTAAAAGTCTCCCAAGTAAAAATGCCCAAGACCTGATGGTTTCAATGCAGGGTTCTACCAGAAATTCAAAGAAGAACTAATATCAATACTTCTCAAATTGTTCCATACAGTAGAATCTGAAGGAATATTGCCAAATTCTTTTTATGAGGCCACAATTACCCTAAAACCCAAACCACTCAAAGATGCAACAATGAATGAGAAATACAGACCAAATTCCCTTTTGAACATGGATGCAAAAATTCTCAACAAAATTCTGTCAAATCAGGTCTAACATCATATCAAAAAAATCACCCACCACAATCAAATATGCTTCATCCCAGAAATGGAGGGATCTTTCAACATATGAAAAACCTTAAAAGTATTCCATCATATAAACAAACTAAAGAAAAACAACCATATGATCATCTCATTTGAGGCAGAAAAGGCCTCTGACAAAATCCAACACTCCTTTATGATAAAAGTCCTTGAGAGGTAAGAAATACAGGGAAAATACCTAAATATAATAAAGGTGATATACAGCAAGCTGACAGCCAACATCAAACTAACTGAACAAAAACTCAAAGCATTCCCATTAAAATCAGGAACAAGACAGGGCTGTCCTCTCCCTCCTTATCTATTTAACATAGTTCTTGCTAAAGTAATAGTAGAACAAAGTAGATTAAGGGGGTACAAATAAAAAAGGAAGCAAACTATCTCTATTTGCAGATCATATGTCGTTTACATAAGGGACCTCAAAAATTCTACCAGGGAACTCCTGTTGCTTATAAACACCTTTAGCAATGTAGCAGGGTAAAGATCAACTCAAAAAAATCAATAGCCCTCCTATACACTAAAGATAAAAGGGCTGAGAAAGAAATTAGTGAAATATCACCCTTTATAAAAGCTGAAATTAGCATTAGATATCTTGGTGTAACTCTAAACAAAGAAGTAGCAGGCCTATTCAACAAACACTTAAAGTCACTGAAGAAAAGAATTAAAGATGATATCAGAAAATGGAAAGACCTCTCATGATCCTGGATAGATAGGATCAACATTGTAAGAATGGTAATTTTACCTAAAGCAATGTACAAAATTAATGTAATACACATCAAAATCTCAACACAAATTTGTACACACCTTTAAAGAACAATACCTAACTTTATATTGAAATAACACGAAACCCAGGATTGCCAAAAATAATCTTGCTCAATAAAAGAACTTCAGGAGGCATTACCATCCCTGACTTGAAGAGAGATAGTAATAAAAACAGGCTGGTACTGGCATAAAAATAAATTTGTAGATCAATGGAATTGAATTGAAGACCCTGACATTTACCCACACACCTATAAACACCTGATTTTAGACAAAGAGGTCACAATTATCCAATGGAAAAAAGATAGTATTTTCAACAAATGATGTTGGCATATTTGGATGGTACTTTGTAGAAGAATGCAAATAGATTGAAACTTATCACCCTGTATAAAACTTAAATCCAAGTTGATCAAAGACCTCAACATAAATCTAGCAACACTGAACTTGATAGAAAAGAACGTGGCAAATACCTTCCAATGCATTGGCACAGGTGACCACTTCCTAAATATAACACTAGTAGCACAGACACTAAGAACAACAATTAATACGTGGGACCTCCTGAATCTGAGAAGTTTCTGTAAGGCCAAAGACAGTGTACATAAGACAAAACTATAGCCTACAGAATAAAAAAAAAAACCTGACAGAGGACTGATATATAAAATATATAGAGAACTCAAGAAACTAGACTCTGAAATCCTAAATAACCCAACTTAAAAAATGGGTTTTTTTCAGAACTAAAAAGGAAATTCTTGACAAAAGAATTACAAATGGCTTAAAGGCACTTGAAAAATTGCTCAGCAACTTTAGCCATCAGAGTAATGCAAATCAAAACAACTTTGAGATATCACCTTATACCTGTCAGAATGGCTAAGAACAAAAATAGAGGACAGATTATGTTGTTGAGGATTCGGAGCAAGAGGAACATTCCTCCATTGTTGGTGGGAGTACAAACTTGTTCAGCCACTATGGAATGCAGGATGGTAATTCTTCAGAAAACTAGGAATCAATCTCCCCAAGGACCCAGAAATACCACTATTAGATATATACCCAAAGCATGCACATTCACACTCCAAAGGCATTAGCTCAACTATGTTCATAGCAGCCCTGTTCGTAATAGCATGAACCTGGAAAAACCTAGATGTTCCTCAACTGAAGAGTGGATTAACAAACTGTGATGCATCTACACAATGGAGTACTACTCACCAGAAGAAGAAAAAAGAAAAGAAAAAAAAATCCTAAAATTTTCAGGAAAATAGATGGATTTGGAGAATATTCTCATGAGCAAGGTATCACAAATAAAAGCCTATAAAGAAAAGCATGAGAAGCACTCACTTATTAGTGGACTTTAGATAAAAAGCAAAGAACACTCAAGCTGCAAACCAAAATCAATGAAAAGTTTGGTATCAGAAGGAATTTAAGAGAGACATCCAGGGATTTCCCTAGGAAGAGAAAGTAGAGTTCTTCCTAGTTAGTTGGGCACATATGGGGCCACAACCAAGAAGGTGTGGGAATAAATCATGAGAGAAGATGATTGAGTGAGAGGAGCAATAGGGAGGAGGAAAAAACAGGTAGAAGTATTAATAAAGGAAGACAATGTAGGATTGGAAAAAGACCAGATGCTAGGGTAACTTACAAGAACTCACAGGATGTCCCTGGCTAGATCTCCTACCAATAGTGAATGTGTTGCCTAGAAAGGACTTTAACTGTAATCAAATAAATGCCATAAATGACATCACAGAATTACATCCAACAATGAATAGAGGTAAAGGCAGAGATACTGGGCTGAGGTCCTGGTCCAGCTGGCAGCAAGAAATGGAAGGCTATAAAAGCAAGAGGATAGGGATTATGAGGAACATTACCACAGTGATGACTGAGTGGAGCTCTGGGGAGCTAACTTAATTAAGAACAGCCACTAGGGAAACTTCAAGAAAATAACTAGGCACTCTGTCCACTGACATGGTCAGTATGTATAGCCTCAAGGGGAGGGAACAAACTTTTTTTTTTTCTTTTTTAAGATTATGAATAAACTCTCATTTTTTTATCCATGTATCCTCTTGTTCAAACTCCCTTCCCACTCCCACCTCTCCCAGTCACTCTCCCTTCTCCCGATCTCCTTATTTCCTCCCCAGCAAGGGCAGGAGGTCCCAAGGTCCCAAGGTGGATTAGTTCAGCATCCACTCCAGGTAGATCTGCTTTCGTCAGTCCAACATCAAGACTGGGTCAGATGTTTCTCTGGATGGAATGGGCTCCAATGTGTTTCGGATCCCAAACTGTTCAGTGGTTGTTATTTGCAGCTTTGGACATGCTTTGTTTTTGTTTAAAGTCCACTAATAAGTGAGTACATCCACTGCTTATCTTTCTATGTTTGTGATAACCCACTTTGAAGAATATTCACCAAATCCATTCTTTTGCACACAAACTTTAGGATGTCATTTTTCGTACTGCTAAATAGTATTCCATTGTGTAGCTGTATCATAGTTTGTTAATCCAATCTTTAGTTGATGGGCATCTAGGTTGTTTCCAGGTTCTTGCTATTAAAAATAATGTTGCTATGAACATTGTTGAGCTAATTCCTTTGGAGTACAAATGTGCATCTTTAATGCATAACCTCAGTAGTGGTATTGCTGGATCCTTGGGGAAATTGATTCTCAGTTTTCTCAGAAAACACCATACTGCATTCCAGAATGACAGCACAAGTTTACACTCCCTCCAACAATGGAAGAGTATTCATCATGTTCCACAACCTCCCCAGCATAGGCTGTCATCTGTGTCTTTTATCTTAGCCACTCTGACAGGTTTAAACCTGTGGTATATCAAAGTTGCTTTGATTTGCATTTCTCTGATGGCTAAAGATGTTGAGTACTTTTTCAAGTGCCTTTCAGCCATTTGTAATTCTCCTGCTGAGAATTCCCTTTTTAGTTCTGAACCCCATTTTTTGATTGGGTTATGCAACGTTTTTGGCTCTAGTTTATTTTGTTCTCTATATAGTGTAGAGATCAGTCCTCTGTCACTTGTAGGGTAGGTAAAAATCTTTTCTCATTCTGTAGGCTGTGGTTTCGTCTTATTGACTGTGTCCTTGGCTTTACAGAACTTTTCTTAGTTTCAGGAGGTCCCACTTACTGATTGTTTTTCTTAGTGTCTGTGAAACTGGTGTTATATTTAAGAAGAAATCTCCTGTGCCAATGCTTTGGAAGGTATTTCCCACTTTTGTATCGAATTCACTGTGGCTGGATATATATTGAAGTCTTTGATCCCCTTGGATTTGAGTTTTGTGTAGGGTGGTAGGCTTGGATCTATTTTCATTTCTCTACACACTACCATCCAGCTATGCCAACACCATTTGTTAAAGATATTATCTGTTTTCCAATAAATATTTTGAGCCTCCTTGTCAAAAATCAAGTGGTCATAGGTTTTTGGTTTAATGTTGGTATCTTCAATTGGATTCCATTGATTCTCAAGTCGGCTTTTATGCCAGTACCAAGCTGTTTTTATTATGGTAGCTCTATAGTATAACTTGAAGTTAGTGATGTTGATGCCTCCTGAGGTTTTTTGTTGTTGTTGTAGTTGTTGTTGTTGTTGTTGTTGTTGAGCAAAAAGTGTTTTGACAATCCTGGCTTTGCTGCTATTCCAAATAAAATTGAATATTGTTCTTTCAAGGTATGTAAAAAATTGTGTTGGAATTGTGATGGGAATTGCATTGATTCTGTAGATTACTTTTGGTAGAATTGTCATTTTTACTATTTTGATCCTACCTATCCAGGAACATGGGAGGTCTTTCTGTTTTCTGATATCCTCTTCAATTTCTTTCTTCAGTAGTTTAAAGATTTTTCAAATAGATTTGTTACTTTTTTGGTTATAATTACTCCAAGGTATTTAATGCTACTTGAATCTATTATAAAGAGCCATGTTTCCCTTATTTTTTTCAGCCATTTTATCTTTAGTGTATATAGGAGGGCTACTGATTTCTCTGAGTTAATCTTTTATCCTGCTACATTGGTGAAGATGATTATCAGCTGTAGAAGTTATATGGCTAAATTTTGTGGATCACTTATATATACAATCATATTATTTGCAAATAGAGATAGTTTCACTTCTTATTTTCCAATTTATATCCCTTGAATCTCCTTTTATTCTCTTATTACTTTAGCTAAAACTTTGAGAACTATACTGAATAGATAAGAGGAGAGGGGACAGCCTTGTCTAGTTTCTAACTTTATTGGGATTGCTTTGAGTATTTCTCTATTAATTTTGATTGTTCTAAGGTTTTTATCTGTGCTCTTTGTTCTCTAGTGAAGGATTTCTGTAGGTTTTTCATATAGGCATCTAGTGCCACAAATTTTCCTCCTAAGAGTACTTTCCTTGTGTCCTATAAGTTGGGTAAGTTGTGGATTCATTTTCGTTAAATTCTAGAAGACTTTTATTTCTTTCTTAATTTCTTCTTTGACCCAGAGGTGGTTCAGTTAAGTGATGTTTAGTTTCTATGAGGTGGTAGGCTTTCTGTGATTTGTGAGATTTTGAACTCTAACCTTAGGCCCTGGTGGTCTGATATGATACAATTGATTATTTCCATTTTTTTATCTATTGATATTTGTTTAATGACCAGTTATGTGGTCAATTTTAGAGAAAGTTCCAGTGGTGCTGAGAAATATGTATATTCTTTTGAGTTTAGGTGGAAGCTTCTGAAAATATCTGTTAAAACCATTTGCATTACAATCTCTGTTAGACCTCTTATTTCTCTGTTGAGTCTCTGTCTAGTTGACCTACCTAATGGTGAAAATGGAGTATTGAATTTTCCCATTATTAGAGTGTGAGAATTGATGTGGGATTTGAGCTTTAGTAGTGTTTCTTTTACATAGATCAGTGCTCTTATATTAGGGGCATAAATATTCAGGATTGAAATCTCATCTTGATTAATTTTTCATAAGATGAATAAATAATGCCCATCTTGGTCTCTTTTAATTGATTTTAGTTTGAAGTCTACTTTGTTAGATATTAGGATGGCAACACCAGTTTGTTTCTTAGGGCCATATGATTGGAAAATCTTGTTCCAACTGTTTACTCCAATCCTGTGTCTGTCTTTTAAGGTTGAGGTATATTTCTTGTATGCAGCAGAAGAATGGCTTTTGTTTTCTTATCCATCATGTGTGCATGTGTCTTTTTATAGGTGAATTGAGTCTATTGATATTAAGTGAAATTAGTGACCACTGATTGATATTTCCTGTTACATTTGGTGGTAGCTTGTATGTATTTCCATTATTTAGGCATTTCTTCTGTGTGATTATCGATTGCTTGTGGTTCATGGGCATACCTGGGATCCTTAGGTTGGAGTTTTCCCTCTAATACTTTCTGAAGAGCTAGATTTGTAAATAGGCATCATTTTTTTTATAGGTATTGTTTAAGTCAGACTTTGTCATGAAGTATCCTGATTACTTCATCTATGGTGATTGATTGTTTTCCTGGTTATAGTAGTCTATGTTGGCAGCCATTTCTTTTACTGTCTATTTAAATTCTGACCAAGTCCTTCTTGCTTTCATTGAATAGTCAGGTGTTATTCTGATGGGTCTGACTTTATAGGTAAGTTGGCCCTTTTCTCTTGCGGCTCTTAAATTTTTTTCTTTGTTCTGTATGTTTTGTAGCTTGTTTATTATGTGGCAAGCAGATATTTTTGTGGTCAAATCTACTTTGTATCCTGTAAGCTTCTTGTATCTTTATAGGGATTTTCTTCTTTAGGTTGGGAAAGTTTTCTTCTATGATTTTATTGAATACATTATCTGTGTCTTTGAGCTGGTATTCTTCTCCTTCTTCTATTCCTATTATTCTCAGGTTAGGTTTTGGTGTCCCAAATTTCCTGAACATTTCGTGTTATGGTTTTTTTGGTTTTATTGTTTTCTTTGACTGATGTATCTGTTTTTGCTATTGAGTCTTCAACTCCAGAGATCCTCTCTTTCATCTTTTGGCTTCTGTTGGTCATGCTTGTCTCTGTAGTTCCAGCTCTTTTGTTCAGATTTTCAATTTCTACTTTTGCCTCATTTTGTGCTTTTTCATTTCTTCTGTTTCAATTTTTAGTTCCTGGAATGTTTCTTTCATTTTTGGGCTTTTCTTTTCTTGGTTTTCTTTGATAGATTTGTTCATCTCTTCCAATTTTTTGTATTTTTATCTATTTCTCTCAGGCAATTTTTTATATCCTCTTTTAAGGCTTCTATAATCTTCATAAAGTTGTTTTTGCTGTTGTTTCCTTCTGTTTCCTCTTCATTGCTCTGTTCAGGTCTTGGTATTGTAGAAACACCACTTTCTTCAGATATTGCCCTGTTGTTCTTTACACTGTTATATGTATACTGGCACTGGTGTCTGCCCATGGCTTCAGTGGTTCACACATAGTCAGCTCTTAGTCAGTTTTGGCTAGAGGGCTTGTGTGTCTCCTGTTTGCTCTGAGCAAATGGTCTGCATGATCTCTGACTCTCTCTGGACATGGGTCTTAGTTTCAAAGATATCTTTCAGTCTCTGATGACATGATTTGCAAGTCGGGTCCCGGCTTTGTGAGGTCTCTTCTTTTTGGGTTGCTAGAGTAGGCCCTTCATAGCTTAGGGCCTGTCTGCTAGCAATAGTGTGAGATCAGACACTTGGATATGACCCCAGCATGGGAGAGGGATTCTCTAGACAGGTAGTTCAGGAGCTGGAATCTGCTCACCTCTGATTCCACTCTAAATAAGGGTCTGAGTTTCCCAGACTGTGTTCCTATTCATGGACTTGCACTTTGGAGCCCATACTCTCCAGAGGAATACTTATCCCAGTCATGATATTATGATGAGGAAATCAAATCTTCCTGGAGTGGATGCTGAGCTAATCTACCTTGGGACTTCTTGCCCTTATTGAGGAGATGGGGGGATCGGGAGGAGGGAGGCTGAAGGCTGACCATTAGAGATTGTGAGGGGGAAGGGAGGGAAAGCAAAGGAGTACATAAAATATGAACTTTATTTTATAAAAAAATAAAATTTTTATAAAATATGGAGAGTTTATATATAGAACATCTAGTGTTAACTGTACACTCTGTCTGCTTATCTAGTTTATAGGAAGTATTTTTATATTCATGTGATGTGACATTTAAAAGAAGGAAAAGTTTTATATTCTTCAAGAAGCCAACCTTGAAAAAGTTTAAAAAAATAGCAAAAAAGAAGGAAATCATGGTTGTTTTGAGACCCTTATTTCTGGTCTCTAAATGTGACCATTTTAATGTACCTTGTAAGCCTTTAGATGAGATTGTGTTGATTAAAACATGCATATTGTATAATATCTGTGAGATGATGTTGTTTATTCGTTCCTGTAAGATGACTTTTGTTGATCAACTTGTGTCATAGCCCTTCTGGAACTGTGAAATCTAATGATCCCCAGTCCATTACCATGAAACAACCTCCACAGGTTGTTGCTTCTTCTCAGCATGGAACCATCACAGCCTAATATTTTTCAAAGAATAAACTCTAATGAATATAATTTCAATTCAAATATATTAATATTTATTATGGGACATTTAGCAAATGTGACTTTGTACATATAGATTTTCTTCAGTTTTTTTAAAATTTCTTTTGTTTTTTTTTTCTTTTAAATCTGTAGTCAGAAATTTTCTGATCCATCCAGCCCATAGTCCATACAAATCTCTTCTATTGACTCAATTCCATAGAGATCATAATATAATTATTTAGAGGATTATATTAATTTAAACTGTTTGGCCTAATGTTTCATGCTCATTACCAACTAGCTTTCATAAATCACCTCAACCCATTTCTATTAATCTATGTATTGCCACATGTACTGTGCTCCATTATGTCTTGCTTTCTGGATTGCAGTTTGCAATCTAGTGTCTCAGCCCTTTTTCTCCTTTATCTCTGCTTGAATTTTTCACCTGCCTCTAAGCTGCTTTGCCATAGACCAAAATATTATATTTACTAACCATTGGTAATAAAACATATTCACAGCATACAGAAAGACATTCCACACCATTTTTCCATGAACTTTAATACATATAATTAATCATTGTATTTTAAAATATTTAATTTCTTTCCCATTTCTAAATGAGAATTTAAGCTTGGCAGGCAGGATAAAAAGGAATAATTTAGATTCTGTTTATTTTGTGAGGGGCAAATGAGCAAAATGTGCTTCTTATTCTGACATGTTTGTTATACTTAGAAGAATACACAAATATACACAAACATACACAAACACATAGACACACACAAAACAGTGAACACAAAATGCACATTTATAAAGGAAAGAGAGCTATTCACCAGGGAATATAAGCCTCAATCTCAAAGCACAATTTCCCTGCTATTTAGTTTCCATGGGTCCCCTATTGGGGAAAAATTACACACCTGTGGGGAGTTCAGCCCAGTTTCCTGGACTCACTGAAGTGCAGAGAGACCAGCACAGCATGCAGAAAGTCAGAAAGCTTAGTCAGGCAGCTGTGCTGATGTTCAGGACTGCATATTTGTGTTTCCTCCCTAATGCAGAGGCAAATAAAGAAAATAGAAAAAAAAGTGAAAGTGATGCCAAGTTAGTGAAGTTGGAGAACACTACATGTTCTTTGCTTTTGAGAAAACACATTTATTTAGTTTATGAAATTTTATAAATATTGTAATCAATCATATAAACAAATTCTTGGTACAACTTTGTCATTGCTTGGCTGAATTGCCTGACACAAGTCAATTTACTCTGAAGACTTCTACTCTAGGTCTATAAGAAGACAAACACAAGTGATGTAAAATTGCTATCTTATTTCAGGAAAGAAAAGAATAATGCACCTGAATGCACTTGTTACTCTAGAGAATGGCTTTTCAAACATCACTGGCTGGAGTCACCTGAAGGTTGAGTATGGTCAGGGCTTCAGGTAGGAGACAGAAACAAAGATTTCCAATAAGTGCAATGTCATCCTTCTCTCTAGTGAACAGGTCACTCTATCACATACACACACACACACACACACACACACACACACACACACACAGAGAGAGAGAGAGAGAGAGAGAGAGAGAGAGAGAGAGAGAGAGAGAGATAGGAATGTCGAATATGAGAATGGGAGGAAAAGACAGACAGAAAAAACCACAGTTTAATAGTTTTTTTTTTTTAATAAACAATATAGGATCTATAGACACATATAGGTATTTTATTCTAAATTATTCCAAAGTAAGCCAGCATAGTTAGTATCTAGAAGTCATATCATAAAAATGTTTCTGATCAGCAAGATGGTTCACTGGATATAAATGTTTGTTGTCAAGCCTAAGAACCCAAGTCCATAAAACAGAATTCATGGGATGGAAGGAGAGAAACCAAACCCTAGAAACTGTCCTATGACCTACATATATTTGCTTACCATGACATGCATGTCCAAACACACACACACACACACACACACACACACACACACACACACACACACACACACACACACGAACCCCTCCCCTACACACACATATGAAAAGAAAAATAGTTTTTTTCTGTGCTGGGTCTCAAGGTCATAAAACTCTTCTATTTTTGGTTGTAGGCCTAGCCTATAAGGGCTGAGCCATCTCTCCAGCCCAATAAAACTCTATAGTACTGCATTACATGATGATAGAGCAGGTTTATCTAAATATTACTCACTGCACAAAATTGTGGGTTTCAGGATGGATGAACTTTGATTGTATTTATGACACATTAGTGACTCTAATTTTTTTCTATCCTCTCACAGGTCCTTCACGTTCCCAATGTGATGTCACTTTGTTAAACTAAATGATTTATATTCATCTAAATCACATAACCCTTGATAATTTGATAATTTAATAGAAGAAAATTGAGAGAATTTTATTTTATTTTTTAATATGAATAAAGTCATATTTGTTATCCATGTTATCCTTGTTCAAGCTCCTTTCCCCTCCCACCCCTTCCAGTCACTTACTCTTCTCCACTGCTCCAACCAGCGGGACTCAACAGGGAGACCACCTACAAGAGAGAATGAAGGGAAAGGGAGACACAAAGAAGGCAGCAGGACAAATGGTGCCTATTGGAGCTGCAATTTTTTTCCAATTTCGTACATGCTTATACAGTCCTAAAGCAGAATATGGGGAGGGGAAGTCTTTAAACACCTGCAGGAAGCTGGCTAGGGGAGGCAGGATATTGCCAGGGTAAAAAGGTGACTGGTCTTGCTTCAGGGGAGGGTTGCTAGGTAACCTAACCATAGAATGTTCCTGTTATTCTATTCTTTAGAGCTACTTTTCTGTTATGGTTAAGTAAACCAGAACATCTATTATAATCAGGAGAACATCTATTTTACTCAGAAGAACATCTATTTTACTCGGGGTCATGCTGGTGCAGTGATTGGTTTCTCAGTAAGTTTCCATGGTGGCCTTTAACCAGAAGCCTAGAGGCTCAAGCCAGTGCCTTGGTCCCTGAAACTCCACATCTCTTTGTCTCCTCCCCAACAAGTGCAGGAGTTCCCAAGGTCTCAATATGGCTTAATTTAGCATCCATTCTTAGCAGATTCACTTTCCTCCCCCCATCATCAAGACTGGGTAAGTATTCCTTTGGAGGAAGTGGGAACCAAGGTGCCAGTCCTAGGTCTTTCAGATCATAAGCTGTTCAGTGTTTGTGGTTTGCCGCTTGAACATGCTTTTTGCTTTTTTCTATAAGTTCACTAAGGAATTAGTACATCCCTTGCTTATCTTTCTGGATTTGTGATACCTCGCTCAGTAGAATATTCTCCAAATCCATCCATTTACCAGCAAATTTTAAGATATCATTTTTTTCTTACTTCTGAGTAGTACTCCATTGTGTAGATGTACCACAGTTTGTTAATCCATTCTTCAGTTGAGGGGCATCTAGGTTGTTTCCAGGTTCTTGCTATTGTAAATGATGCTTCTATGAACATAATTGAGCTACTGCTTTTGGGTGCAAATGTGCATCTTTAGGGTATATGCCCAGTAGTAGTATTGCTGGATCCTTAGGAACATTGATTCCCAGTTTGCTGATAAAGCACCATACTGCATTGCTGAGTGGCAGTACACGTTTACACCTCCATCAACAATGAAGGAGTGTGAAGGAGTGTTCCCCTTGCTCCGCAACCTCTCCAACATAGGCTGTCATCTGTGTCTTTTATGGTAGCCCATATGACAGATGTAAGGTGGTATCTCAAACTTGTTTTTAATGCATTTCTCTGATGGCTAAAGATGTTGAGCACTTTTTCAAGTGCCTTTCAGCCATTTGTAATTCTTCAGCTGAGAATTCCCTTTTTAGTTCTGAATCCCATTTTTTGATTGGGCAATTCAAGGTTTTGCGCTCTAGTTTCTTGAGGTCTCTCTATATATAGTCTTCTGTCACTTGTAGGGTTGGTGAAAATCTATTCCCATTCTGTAGGCTGTCATTTTGTCCTATTGACTGTGTCCTTGGCTTTACAAGAAGCTTCTCAGTTTCAGAAGGTCCAACTTGTTAATTGTGTTCTTAGCAAGTGTCTATGCCATTGGTGTTATATTTAGGAAGTGGTCAATTGTACCAATTTGTTGGAGGGTATTTCCCACTTTCTTTTCTGTCAAGTTCCCTATAGCTGGGTTTATGTTGAGGTCTTTGATCCACTTGGGTTTGAGTTTTGTGCAGGGTGATAGGTTTGGATCTTTTTGCAATTTTCTACACAATACCATCCAGCTATGCCAATACCATTTGTTAAAGATACTTTTTTCCATTGAATAGTTTGGACCTCTTTGTCAAATTTCAGGTGGTCATAGGATTTTGGGTTAATGCCATGATCCTCAATTTGATTTCATTGACCCTCAATTCTGTTTTTATGCCAGCACCAGGCTGTTTTTATTACTATAGCTCTATAGTATGACTTCAAATTAGGATGGTGGTGCTTCCTGAGTTTCTTTGGTTGAGCAAAAAGTGTTTTGATAATCCTGGCTTTGCTGCTATTCCAAATAAAATTGAGTATTGTTATTTCATGGTCTGTATAAAATTTGTGTTGGGATTTTGATGGGAAGTGCATTGAATCTGTAGATTGCTTTTGGTAGAATTGTCATTTTTACTATGTTGATCCTATCTATTCACGAACATTGGGTATCTTTCCATTTTCTGATATCCTCTTCAATTTCTTTCTCCAGTGACTTAAAATTTTTGTCAAATAGATCTGTTACTTTTTTGGCTATAGTTACTCCAAGGTATTTAATGCTATTTGAAGCCATTATAAAGGGTGATGCTTCCCTTATTTCTTTTTCAGCCCCTTAATCTTTAGTGTATATAAGAGGGTTACTGATTTCTTTGAGTTAATCTTGTATCCTGCTACATTGCTGAAGGTGATTATCAGCTGCAGAAGTTTTCTGGTAGAATTTGATGGTTCACTTATGTATACAATCATAAAATCTGCAAATAGAGATGTTTCTTCATTTCCAATTTGTATTCCCTTAATTTCCCTTCATTCTCTTATTGCTTTAGCTAAACCTTTGAAAACTATATTGAATAGATAAGGGAAGAGAGGACATCCTTGTCTAGACATGATTTTAGTGGGATTGGTTTGAGTTTTTCTCCATTAAGTTTGATTTGGCTGTCGGCTTCTTGGAAATAGCCTTTTTTATATTTAGATGTTTTCCCTGTATTCCTGATGTCACCAGGACTTTTATCATAAAGGAGTGTTGGATTTTGTCAAAGGATTTTTCATTGTCTAAGTCTAGGATCATGTGTTTTTTTTCCTTCAATTTGTTTATATGATGGATGACATTTATAGTTTTCTATATATTGAACCAATGCTGCATTTCTGGGATAAAGCATACTTTATCATAGTGGATGATTTTTTTTATATATTGTTGTATACGGTTTGCCAAAATTTTGTTGAGAATTTTTGCATCAATATTTATGGGAGAAATTGGTCTGTACTTCTCCTTCATTGTTGCACCTTTGAGTGCTTTGAGTATTAGGGTAATTGTGGCCTCATAAAAAGAATTTGGCAACATTCCTTCAGTTTTTTCTTGTGTTAAACAGTTTGAGGAGTGACGAAAGTAATTCTTTGAATGTCTGCACTGTAATTCTTTAGACCTGGGCTTTTTTTAACTTGGTAGTTTTTTATTGATAGATTCAATTTTCTTTAGGTTTATAGGTCTGTGTAGGTAATTAATCTGGTATTCATTTAATTTTTGCAGATGGTACCTTTCCAAAAAGCTATCCATTTCTTCTAGGTTTTCCATTTTTTGGAGTATAGATTTTCAAAGTATGACTTGATAATTCTCTGCATTTCCTGGATTTCTGTTGTAATGTCCCTCTTTTCATATCTGATTTTGTTGATTTGGATACTCTTTCTCTGCTTTTTGGTTAGTTTGGATAAGGGTTTATCTATCTCGTTGACTTTCTCATGGAACCATATCTTTGATTCATTGATTCTTTGTATTGTACTTCTTGTTTCAATTTTATTGATTTCACCTCTATGTTTGATTATTTCCTGCTGTCTGCTCATTCTAGCTGAGTTTGTTTATAATTGTTCTAAAGTGTTTATCTGTGCTCTTAGTTCTCAAGTGTGGGATTTAAGTAGGTTTTTCATATAGGCATTAGTGCTATAAATTTTCCTCCTAAGAATGCTTTCATTGTGTCCCACAAGTTTATGTATGTTGTGGAGTCACTTTTGTTAAATTCTAGGAAGACTTTGATTTCTTTCTTAATTTCTTTCTTTACCCAGATTTGATTCAGTTCAATGATGTTTAGTTTCCAAGAGTTAGCAGGCTTTCTGTGATTTTTGATGTTGTTGAACTCTAACTTTAGGCCCCAGTGTTTTATATGATAAAAGGGATCATTTCTCTTATTTTGTATCTATTGATATTTGCTTTATAACCAATTATGTGGTCAATTTAGAGAAAGTTCCATGTCGTGCTGAGTAATATGTATATTCCTTTGAATTTGAGTGGAAGCTTCTATAAATATCTATTAAATCCATTTGCATCATAACCTCTGTTAGACTCCTTATTTCTCTGTTGTGTCTCTGTCTGGTGTACCCATCAAAGTTTGAAAGTGGGGTATTGAAGTGTCCCAATTTTAGGGTGTGAGTATTGATTTGGGATTTGGGCTTTAGTAGTGTTTCTTTTACAAAGATCAGTGCCCTTTTATTATAAGTAAATATTTATAATAAATATTCAGGGCATAAATATTCAGGATTGAAATCTCCTTTTGACCATTCTTTCCTGCTGTAAATAAGTAATGTCCATCTTGGTCCCTTTTAATTGATTTTAGTTTAAAGTCTACTTTGTTAGATATTAGGATGGAAACTCCAGCTTCTTTCTTAGGGCCATTTGATTGGAAAACCTTTACCCAATCCTTTATGCTGAGCCTGTGTTTGTCTTTGTGGTTTAGGTGTGTTTCTTGTATGCAGCAGAAGGATGACTTCTGTTTTTGGATACATCTTGTTAGTGTGTGTCTTTTTATAGGTGAGTTGAGTCTCTTGATATTAAGGGATAATAGTGATCAGTGATTATGATTCCTGTTATTTTTGGTGGTAGCTTGTATGTATTTTCTTTCTTGGGCTTTTCTTCTGTGGGATTATTGATTGTTTGTGGTTTCATCGGTATATCAGGGATCATTAGGTTGGAGTTTTCCCTTTGATACTTTCTAGAGGGCTGGATTAGTAGATAGATAATGTTTCAGTCTGACTTTGTCTTGAAATATTTTGTTTACTCCATCTATGGTGATTGATATTTTTGCTGGGTGTAATAGTCTAGGTTGCCAGCCATGCTTTTATGTGTCTGTATAACTTCCAACCAAACCCTTCTTGCTTTCATCATTTCCTTTGAATTGTCAGGACTTATTCTAATGGGTCTGCCTTTATATGTAAGTTGGCCCTTTTCTTTTGCAGCTCTTAAAATTTTTCTTTGTTCTGTATGTTTTGTGGCTGGATTATTATGTGGCAAGCAGACTTTTTTTAGGGTCATATCTATTTGGTGTTCTGTAAGCTTCTTGCATCTTTATAGGCATTTTCTTCTTAAAGTTAGGAGAGTTTTCTTCTATAATTTTATTGAATACCTTATCTGTGCTTTTGAGCTGGTATTCTTCCTCTTCTATTCCTATTATTCTCAGGCTAGGTCTTTTCATGGTATCCCAGATTTCCTGAACATTTTGTGTTATGCCTTTTTGGTTTTAGTATTTTCTTTAACTTATGTATCTATTTCTGCTACTGATTCTTTCACTGCAGAGATTCTCTCTTCCATCTCTTAGATTCTTTTTGGTTATGCTTGTCTCTGTAATTCCAGCCCTTTTCTTCAGATTTTCTATTTACATCTTGGCTAATATTTATTAGCATGGTTAGCATATTCATAAGGTAAAATCAAATTGACTTTGTTTTTCCTTCCAAGTATGGTAAAACAGATCTTTCTTTAGGGTAATTATTCTTTTTCCTTTTACTTTCTTCTTCATTTCTCTTTCTTTTTTTTCTTCTTTTTTCCTTCCTTCCTTTCTTTGTCCTTTCTTTCTTTCTTTCTTTCTTTCTACTGTTATTGTTGTTTTCTTTTGTTTTTCAGAGTTGCACAGTGTAACAACTCTGGCTGTCCTGGTAGTGACTTTGTAGCTCAGGCCTGCCTCAAACTAAAAGAGATCACCCTGCCTTTGCCTGAGTGCTGGGATTAAAGGTGTGAACCACTAATGAAAGGAATACTATTAAAAATTTGTATATACTTGAATTTCCTCTATCAAAGTAAATCCTTAATAGGTAGTTGGTCTCAATCCACTCTTATAGATCCTTATCTTATATAATTGAAGGGAAGTCAGAAGCCCCTTTCTTTAGTAACTACCTCAGGCTGAGAAAAATCTGGGAAGAGGAAGAGCAGAACAGAGATGTCAACAGATGTAGAGGAAAGAAGATTGGAATGGTTGCTCTGAGTAAAAGTACCAAGCTACATGGCTAAATAAGATAAGAATAGCAGATCAATATAAGAGCTAGCAATATGCCTGAGCAATAGGCCAAAAGCATGTAATTAATATAAGGCTTTGTGTGATTGTTTGGCATTAAGCAACAGCAGGGCTGTAAGAAGGTCTAAATCTTGGGGCTGGGCTGCAAAGACTAGATCAGAAACTCATACTAGAGACAGGTTAAGATATTACTAATCTGGCTTCTTTTGCAAGCAAAGGAAACCCTCTACCTCCACCCTTCTCATTGGAAAAAGTTCTATGTTTACAATCTGAGCTTTGAGGGTCACCATGGCCTCAGTCATTGAGAAAGTAGGTGACTTTATGAAACTGTATAATCTTTAGAGAGTCCTGCTACCTTTCTCAATTTTGGGTAACCTGAACAGGCAAAACCAAAACCATTGACTGAACTTTGATTCCTTATCTTTACTGCATCAGGCCACTAGCTTTAGCTGATGAACACCTAAAAAATAAATCCAATTTCAGGGAGGAATTACAATATTTTAATACTTTTCTATACCATTCAAATATGTTTAAATGACAATGATCACTTTTTAAAAATACACTGGCTTCATTAAAATTGTTTAACTTTGGCCATCTGGCAACAGGAAAAGGGCAACCTACAATCCCACCTCAAAACTGCCAAGTGAGTGGCAAGTAAACGATGTGACCTTGTTCTTAGTTTCTGGAGGGAAAGAAGCTTACCTATAGATTCAAGGAAGTTTTGTTTTGCCATTATTTGTTTGAGTTTTCCCCTCCCTTTCTCCATCTCTCCCCCATCTCTGTCTCTCTCTCTGTATGAATGTAAAATTATTTGCACCATGCATATGTCTGAGGCTGATGCATGTATACTGAGATACCACTTTTCACATGACCACTTGAACGATAGTCTTTCACTGAACCTGTAGCTACCTGCAGCCAACAGGCTGGAGTGATCATCTCATATCCAACTCCTATAGTGATTAATGCCTGTGTGGCTACACCTAGATTTTATTATGATACTGAAAATTTGAACTCAAGACTTTATACTTCTTTAGCTTTCTTCTTATTCATCAAGCCATTTCTCCAGCTGATCTGGGTGCATTATGACAGCCAGAAAATTCAGCTGCAAGACATAATTGACAGGTTTCCTATTCTACCAGTCACCAAAATAGAGATTGCTGGTAGGATCATGCCAGCCTGTGTAAGACCCTGGATTCTTCCCCAATTCAACCCACCAACACACTCACTCCAAATAAATCAAAGGAAGGCCCCAAACTAAAATACCGTCTACCTCTTGAGGCAGGTGTCAAAGACCTGTGTGGCTCCAGATATGTGGGAAGCTAAGGAAAGAATAGTACAAGTCCAAGTTCAAACTGAGCAACCAATGACTTGGAGACCAATATAGACAATGTAAAATTTCTATTCAAAATATTTTTAAAGAGATGGAGAATGTCTACCCTCTTTTATTTAATCTTAAGTGCTTTTTTCTTTTGTATTTGTTGAATCTCAAAGCAATGTTTTGAATTTCATCATCATGAGGCTTTGTTTTCACTCACCATTATCTGATGCCTGCAAACTTCTGCATTCCACTTCTGTTGTTTCTTAGGCTTCGGAGCGTCCAAACAGACTCACTCTAGCTCTGACCTTCTGGCCTTTCTTCACCATCCACACTCATACTACTCTTCTAATAGCAAGGCCATATAGGTATCTTTTGATATTTTCTTCTGTGTGCTCAAAACAGATTATGATGTATTTGGACTCAAGTACCTAGCACTGGAGCTCAATAGCCTGACGCTTCCCAAGTGCAGAAATAAATATGCAGACAGGCTTTTAAAGACACAAAAGTTTATTTAAAACTCTATTATTTTATAAAATGCATTCCACAAATGACATGTCTATACAGCATAGAAATAACATAGAAACATGAATATACAAATGCATGTATAACCTAGATTCAACATTTTTCTTGGTGTTTACTTTGATTTGGTTGTGATTTTTTGATTTTCAAAGATCTAATGAGAAATCATCTTCTCAAAACAGCCACTGGACCAGTATCAGTGAATAAAGCAGAGAAGATTTTAACATATGGTATTCAATGTGATAATGATTCAATCTGAGCTACAAAATAGCAATCTTACCATCCTTAATGGCTCTACAAAATAGCAATTACAGATCACATTCAGGTCATTTCAAGACTATCTCTCCACAATCCCATCTGTATTCATGCTATTTTAATTAGTTCATAAATAATTCATAACAGCAAATATAACAGGAAATATTCAATTTCAATTTATCATTAAGGATTAATATTTATTAAGGGGTTACATAAGCACTCACGGATACAAATGCTCACAGATACAAATGGAACCTTAAGACAATTCTTGGAGAGCGGAAACATCCCATGATGGATGGTTCCATCCTCTTCCAGAGAAAGCAGGAACAAAAAGGAAGGGGAGTCTGAGTTCCTGGGTCTCAATGATTCTGGCCATGCCCCATTGGGGTCCAGATTTTCTGAGGTTACTAGCTCTTCCTTGGTTAACATCTGAATCCCACCACAGGCAAGTCATTTATTCCTTAAAGGAATGAAAATGTGACCCAAAAGGCAGATGGTGAATTTAATACTTTGCTGATTCAGGTGACTAAAGAGAGTATTATACTCTCAATTTTAATCCTAGATTATAAAAATGAGTATAATCTATTAATGATCTAAAAAAAAAGGTTAACATTAACCAGCATCATCTTAAAGTTAAACTTTATTTGAGTCTTATACAAGCCATTGTTTCAAAGTCTAAAATCAAAGCAGAAAATTTTAAGTGTGTGTGTGTGTGTGTGTGTGTGTGTGTGTGAATATTGGCAATAGCTTCAAATAAATTTAACATATGCCACTCAAGATGCCTATAAACCACTTCATAATTTTAAAGTGTTTCTTATGGATTAAAGTCTACCTACATACCTATATACCTATTTGTTTTGCTTGTATAGTGTTATCTGTTTTTAAACTTGTCTTTTTAATTTTTCAAAATTTGACAAATGACAGTTGTCACAAATATGTCTCAATTCTAACTTAACGTGAAAAAATCTGGGAATACAGTTACCTTTAATATTTCAGCTCCCTCTAAGTTTCTGTGTATTTACAAAACACAAAGTATTTTATTCCTACAGTCACTCATAAGTAGTTTATTACCACTAAGTATAATATAAACCAAATTCTTTTGTGCCACCTGTGTAATATTTCATCATAACTAGATTGAAACATTCTTCCCAGAATCCTCTTGCTTGTATTTTTCAATTAGTAAAGCCATTTCTCCTGTTAGATATTTGGAGAGCAGAAAAAAAGTAAACACATTTGTAGCTCATGTAGCTTAAAAAACACTCTTAGCTTCTTCAGTATAAAGGAGTACTGATCCTGTTCATAATTACTCTGTTTTTTCTTAGATTGATAGTTTCCTGAGCTTCTGAATCAGGTGTATGTTTACCTTGACAACAAAGGGTACCAATTTCTATGGTATATGTTCAACTTTATGGTCAGCGATTGCTGGCAGCTTTCAGTTTGTCCTGGTTCATCCCTGTTCAAAGCTTCTATTTGGTCTTCTGAGAGAACTACATTTTAATTCTTCTTGTTGATATTTCATTGTGGTCATCAAGTTCTAACATCAGAAGGGAAGGTAGGAAGACAGTATTCCTAGAATTGACTGATGAGTAAATCAATGAAACTGCACTAGTTTAAACTTATTCCATTCTTCTTAACAATTTCTATATTCTGCATAGTTGTTACCTAGCCACACTTTGAAAACAGATAACAGTGTATGAATATCAAACAGGTATGCAGAAATATTATGGTTTATTATAGAAATAATTCATAAATTTGAAAGCTTGCATTTTTTCTATACATTTTACATTTTGATTTTTGGGGAATAGTACTTTGCAGATTACTTATAAATTATTCAGGCTATAATGATAAACAACAAAAACCTTTTTTATTGCCCTTTTATTCCACAAGGAAATGCACAGTGTAATAGAAAGCCAGTGTGTACAATTGGGTCGATGTGGTCTATCTGTCTTTATAGATCTTAAAATGTTTTATGAAGGGATTATAATTTGATCTAGTAATATTTAGCATATGCATGCAATCTTTTTTACTCTATTTTCCTCTTCAGCATGTGATCGTTTGATGTGAAATGATGTATTATTTGCTTTATTATAAAATATCTGTAATAGTAGGTTAACGGAGACATTTGATTACTATCATGTAGATTTTCCAGTAGTTTATGGGATTATAAAGAGTTATCACCTCTATAGTCATTTTGTTTACTCAGTAATGGCTGTCTAGAATATAAGAGCCATGGAGCTATTGCTGTAGAGAAAGTGACATCTTTTATAGGCTCAGAGAAAAGAGCAGTGGTTCAAGCATTTGGTGTTTGATATCTCTGAAGTCAATGGCACCTGCTTGATAAGTTTCCTCAGTTACAGTTTGTTCTTTCTTCTTGGGATAATCCACTTATAGTAAAGAATAATGAAACATGATAAAAGATAAATTATCATTTGAGAATCAAAGGTCCTTTCTATGTGATCTCTGAAAACACTATCAGGTGCTAGATAAGAAGTAGATAAAACAAATCAGCTTTGTTTGCCAGTTACCTGAACTTAACTCAAGTTAAGCTATACAACTGGCAGAGATTTCCACTGATGAAATTATAAGTACGACAGTATGTGACTTTACAGTATATTTAAATAGGATCAAAAGCTGTTAAGATGATAACTAATCAACTATTAACAAGGATTATAAGCAAAGTCTGAAAAGAAGTACAGTAATGCATCACCAGGCACATGCGAGAATCAGTTATGTTGCTTAGCACATGCCCCTCTTCTACTGCAAAAGGCTACCAGTCCCCAGATAAAACTGTTCTTTTAGCAACACTAGGTTAATTGAGTTCTCAAAAAAAAATGCCAGAATGACGAGAAAGGCAAATATTAAAAGTAAATCATTACCTTGTCAATCTGACTTATATTATTATATTAAGAATAAAGCTATGAGAAAAAAATTGTAAAAAAACAAAAGAAAGGACACTTTTTTTTAAGTTTTTACTGTTAACCTTACTTGATGTCAGGTCTATTTTTGCAAGCTAAAACATATTCAATTTAATTATATAATCCTATTATTGATAGCTAAAATATCTTCACATACTATACATCTCAGGACATCTGAATTTATATATTTAATTCCCTAAGTTATTTAGTTCTCTAACATGTAATCTTTTGAAAGTATTAAATCATAAAATATGTGAATATTTATATAAATAAAACATTGCTCATACATCTAGTATATCTAACTAAAACTACACCATCTTCAGCCCACAGTTAATCCCTAGAAAAGTTCATTGTAAATAATACTTAGGAGGAAAGTTTCAGAACAAACCTTAGTGGAAGAAATCAAAACCTCAAATTACAAAAACATAGGTACTATGGAAAACCATGGCCTTGTATCTTTCCTCATGCCTTATGGAAAACATCCTCTTTGAAATTATGGTAACTATAAAGTAAAACTGTTTAGATAAAATCTACTCTACAGATAGTTATCACTCCAGTTAAGTTCAAATGTCTGCCCAAATATTCATGGTTTGTATTCAATACTAATACATCCTAAACACAAATAGAATATATTGGGTTTTTATACACTAAGCCAGCAAAATGACTGAACTTTTTTTACTTTTATACTTGATCATTAAGTTACTCAGATGTGTTGTCAGTGAACTCTGAGAAAACTTCTCACGATAGTTTATGTATTAGTAGTCTTCACTACTGCAATGAATTATCTGAGTTAGGCTCTAGTCATAAAGAAATGAAGTTTATTTAGCTCGCAGTTTCAAGATCTGAAGTCCACAAGTAGAGCCAAAGTAGACAGGGGATCCAGGGAAGAAGCACAGCACATAGATAAGTCTGCTACATTTGAGGTAAAAAAGTCAAAGAGACTGGGTGGAGGTGAGGCTCAAAGTGTTACAATAACTTGCAGTCATGACTCATTTACTGCCAGAAGTCAAGTAGTATCCTTAATGAGCTATGGGTTTTAGTTCTTAAACATTCTTTCTCTCTGTACTTCCACACTGCATACCAAGCATTGTACATGTAGCCCTTCAGTGAGGCACTTGAATTACAGGGGGCTCACTAAGCTTTATCACTCCATTAAAAAAAAGTAGAAAATGAAAGTGCTTTACCACTCACGGGTTATACTTAGTGCTTCATGGAACAACTTTTGGCTTTTGGCTTCATCCTCCAGTCTTTACAGTTCAGTTTGCATGATATAAGTGTCCACAGGGAGTTTAATTATGCTCTAGTAAGTAAATGAGTAGCATGAATGGGTGTTTTTGTAAATGGAAAGATCATAAGAGTGGGTATGAATCTGAGAGGACTGATAATTGAGGTTGATGGGGTGCACGATATAAAATCACCAAAAAGTATATCTATATATCTATATCTATATATATGTATGTATATATATATACTCTTTATATATATATAAACAAAACAAAACAAAACAAACAAACAAACAAACAAAAAAGAAAACACATTGCCTTCAAAGTTCAAGTTTGCTGTTTGTTTAGTCTTGCTAGTTTTAACTGAATGTTGCTTCTGTGTGTCTTCATTCACTGACCATGATCCATTGCCCTCTGTTGACCTCTGGATTATGTTGCTCCCCTGCCTTCTAATCTGCCTTCTTGTTTCTAATTTTTCCTATGCTCTTGAATCTGTACCTGGAGCAACACTTTCATATAAGGATTTGATTTTATACATCTTGTTATGCATTTGCATGTGGTGTCTGTAATTTAAACTGCCTGTGGGCTTGCTGTGATATGTAGAGTTCTCCAGGCAGGGAATTTCTACTTTTACTAGAAAGTCATCAGCATGATCCATTGTGGTTGAAAACTACCCTGCTAAGAAAATGACAGTCTAATGTTTGAGCTTTATCCAGCTGGTTCTATCCTTGTCACACTACTTGCACTGTCCTGATGTATAAAACAATGTCTGATTAGTCATCTCAATTCTGGTTCCGTGATCACTAGGTTTGCTATTAGATTTGTGCACCAGGATTCTCCTTACATAATGGAAATCAAAGTGAGTTGATTGGTCAGTTTCTAAGAAGAACCATGCAGATCAGTGTTGTGGAGGCCATTTGTCATATGGGATTTGGGTTACTGTGACCTTCAGGCTTCTGCAATTTAACTTTATTGGTAGAGATGTGAAGGTCAACTATGATAACTCAGAACCAGGTTAGTCTTCTGAAGGACTAACTTTTTTGACTGGAGAAAGTAGTTTTATTAAAATGCTTATTTTAGTGAGTTTTAATGCATTTATGTCTCTTCATGCACACATGCATACAAGTTCAGGTGACGACACAGAGCTCCTGGAATAAGAGTTATAGTCATCTGTGAATAGCTAGACCCAGATGTAGAGAACCATATTTGGGTAAACACTATCTGTTCTTATCTGCTGACCTATCTTTTCAACACAACTAATAATAGACAGTTGCTGTTATTAATAGTTTCCTTTGTATCTTTGAATGTGTGTGTGTGCCATATGTGTGCAAGTGCTTGTGGAACCCAGAAATACCCCAAAGTTGAAGTGACAGTTACAAGGTTATAAACTGTCTGATGTGGTTCCAAAGAAATAAACTCATGTCCTCTGGAAGAATAGTTCTTAAAAGCTAGTATTTTAAAGTGGAAATTCATCTCTGGCTAAAACTCTTATTTCCTTCCTAGCTCTCCTAAGTGCATGAATAATCTAGGCCCAGCATTGGAATTTACAGAGATCAAATGTGTTTCATCCCCTACATTAATTTTCACTACTTCATTATTTCATAGATATTCAAAACTACTTATTTGAAAGTACTGCTTAGATTTGATGCTAAATTTCTTTTTTCTAGATTTAGGTTGGATTTTTATATCAGTAAAATACATGGTAAAAAATCAATGCTGAATGATAAAAGTTCACATGAACATTCAATTTTGCATCAGCATACCTTGAATGTTATCCAAGTCAGTTATCCATAGAGTAAAAAACATTCATATCATTGTACAGTACTAACGTACAAATCATCTCCTATAAAAAAGAATTTCTACAAGAAACATGTGATGTGTATCCAAAACCCTCAATGACTCAGTGATCAAGAGGACATGGAGAAGCACATCCCCAATTGCCCATACACTGAAGCAGAATAGGGTGCAGCAGGTGTATCTGTGTGAGGAGTAGAACTCGGCCTTCTTAGAAAAGCCTTTGGCACTTAGCTCCTGACTCTTTCCCTGGGAAGCAGGGCAACAATAGTAACCAATATACACTGTGTCAAAATCTTGGCTTTGTTCACTGGAGGCCTGCAGCTCCCAAATAGTTTAAGAACATCAAAGAGATTTCTCTTGTGGCTTCTGAGGAGAGACCTCAGGCTCCTTGGTGCATGGTAAGGCTGAGCTTGCAAACAGCATATCTGGCCACTATAAAGTATAACTTTTAGAAATGCCAGTAGCCATCTGGGAATAATCCCAGACAATTACCCCCATTTTGTCACCACCTACCACATGAGGTGTATTGCTATCCTGTGACATTGGCCAGCATTGCTGTACAGTTTGGAAAGGCCTTCTCGGTAGTGATTGCCTATAAGTTTAATTGAAATAATATGGATATCTTTACTCTATTGATAACTAACTTGGATAGATTTCATGATAAACTGATATCAAGTTAGCTGCTAATTTTGAATTGTTCCCCTGTAAAGCAAATTTATAGATGCTATTTTTAATTGTTCTTATACCTGTATATGAGTTGAGAATGTTTTGCTGTTTATCCAGAATCAAAATTTGAAAGAATATCTTTACTTCATGTGTAGAGGAGATGTAAAGTCTTTTAGTTATTTATTAACTGTGTATTTTCTAGAAGCTAAAGTTTGGTGGCTGTCCTTGAGAAAAAGTGGAGGTGGTCCAAGAACACATGCCTGGAGTTGAATGTTATTAGACCTCCAAGAAGCCTGCATTTAAGGAATCTCACAGCCCTGTTGTGATTCTAGAAACCTGAAGGTTATTTGTACTTTTATAGGAGGTCAACCACACAGTCACACTTGAATTTTGTTGTTATTAAGGACTCTGTATTTTAATAAAAAGTTGCTTTTGGAGCTGGAAATAAGTCAAAATAGTGTCAACATTTTAGGATATGTATGTTCTGGATTCAATCCAAAGCAGGGACAATTGAGTTTAATAAAATGTTTGAAGGATTATATTTTGGTTTTCTTTTTAAAAAGCGTCTGTGGATTTTTTATTGTAACACCCATGCTAATGAAAATACAGAGCACTGCCAATATCCAAATACCCCACTAGGATTAAAAGTTATAAAATAATACATTCTGAGAAAAATATGTTATGTAAGAAAACCTAGATACATAGACACTGTGAATAAAACATCAACAAATATTATACAAGTATTGACTGACAGTTTTTATGTAAGTTTTGTGAATGAAACTTTTATAATATCATAAGGATATCTTTTCATACTTGATATATAAATAAACATTCTAAGAAATTAAAATTTATTTGAATGTTATGCATAGTTAGTTTTTCAGTAGATGACTGACCGTTAAATTTTTTGCCCCAAGAGTCATGTGTTAGCGTAAATGTCAAAACTAAAGGACGAAGGGAAGAGCACCATATAGGCCTGACTTTCGTCTTGTCAGTAGATAATTGGTTAAAATGGCTCTTTTTAGTCTTTAAAGCACAAAACAATGCATTAGGGCCTGATCCATCCTAAAGATTGTTTAAATGCTTTGCGTTATATCTCTATAGAGTATATAGGGCCAATGTGTCTTTGTTCCAAGTACTTACTGTCACTGTTGAATAAAGGCTGCCACACACAATATATCAATAGATCGTCTTTTCTAATTAGCATCTTTCTTGAGTATAATACCTTGCCAGTTTCAAGTATAAATTACACTTTATTGAAAAACTGATAAGTGAATATGCAACCCATCTTCTCCAAGAAAACACTACACATTTGAAGAATAAATATGTTGTTTATTCCAAGTTATTCAATGTTTAGTTGTAAAACACTAACAAAATACACAGTTTTTAATTGTCAATTTACATACATTTTGAGTAAGTCATTTCTAAATGGAAGCATGAATAGAGTAAAAGATATAAAGTAGCAACTAGATGAAATATATTGATCCACTAATTTTTTTTTCCCATGGGTAATAGTTTTTATTTTTAGTTGAACATTATCCATTTTTTTTAAATTTTTTTCTTTATTTTGTATTTATCAAAGAAACAGTAAAAAGAATTTAAAAAAAATGCTGACGAGTTAACAATAACTATACAGAGGATAATAATCATAAGCATGGCTTATCAAGGGTGGAAATTCAAATAAGATTACTACACATATATTTTCTTTGTGTTCAGCTTTCCCTCTGAATTTTTTTTCCATCCCTGTATATC
>PVIH01006949.1:0-34052 GCA_004025045.1 Sigmodon hispidus
GGAGGGGGAAGAGACCTTGAATAAGGATATACAGGGATGGGAAAAAAAATTCAGAGGGAAAGATGAACACAAAGAAAATATAGGTGTAGCAATCTTATTTGTATTTCTTCCCTTGATAAGCCATGCTTATCATTCTTATCCTCTGTATAGTTATTGTTAACTCTTCCACATTTTAAATTCTTTTTACTGTGTTTTTTTTTTGATAAATACAAAATAAAGAAGGGAAAAAAAAAAGAAGCTGGAACATAGCTGGGTGAGATTTGACTATGGTGTTTCTCTCCTTCATATTTCAGCCTTTCCCCAGTATTTGGCTTTGACTTTCTTTTATCACAACCAGAATTCATGCAACAACTATGATGGTCTGTTGGGATTCACACATGCCATAGCTTTGTTGATCAGTGGAATTTTTTGAATGACAGAAAAAAAGCAAATTTGCTTTGTGATGGGTAAGACAGATACAATGTTACTGAGAAGGCTAACTTTGGTACACAAATATTCTGGCAGGTGTGGTTGGTATTTGCACTGTTTCTTAAGGTGTTTTGATGGAAATTGTTAAGTCATGTCCTTGACAAGATACTTCTCCCAGAGTTTCTTCTGGTAAATGTAGTCTGCTTAAGTCTTGAGTAAAGACTACTTAATTTCAGCTAGTTATATGTATATTTAAAAAAAGCAATCTGAATGCCTTTGAAATATTATTGAAAGAACAGTGACTACTGTGTTTTGTTCTAGCTGGTTGTCTGACAGCCAGTTTTGCAAAGTGGTTGAAGATACTTCAGAGTACGTGGAATGTGCCTGTTCACACATGTCTGTGTATGCTGTCTACGCCCGGACTGACAACTTGTCATCATACAATGAAGCCTTTTTCTCTTCTGGGTTTATATGCATCTCAGGTCAGTGGCAGGATTTTCAAGTTATGGATTTTAAATATATGTGAAAATTAAAATTTTCCCATAGTTCTTTTCTGTGTGTGTGTAAGACATGAGCATACTGTGATTCATCATTTTCACATCATCTTAGTCATTAATACATACAGCAGGTATTTATGGAGGGTCAACATGAACTTTTTTTGCAGAAGAAGACATGTTTTCATGAAGAGTATGGGACACAGCATGAGAAAGAGGCTAGATAAAAGGAAAGAAAACCATTTGTAGGTATTGTGTTTTAAAATGTAGGCTCTACAGTAGGAATGTTGGGATAATATAAATCAATGCACATAAAAGTTTCGTGTTTTCATTAAAATATTCTACCCCATCAATTGTTTAGTAGTTTACAACTTTGGTACTCTACATATATCAAACACTATGCTAAAAATTATCTTCTACTCATTATGTTTAGCCCCCTTTGTATTGATGTGATAGGTAGGAATTTGGATTTTATTAATGTCTGCCAACTCGTTTACATACAACATCATAGGTATAGACTGAATTCTCCTGTGCTACACTTTATGGTAAAAATTATGAGAAACTCTTATACTATGTCTGCACACTTTGCCTTTCCTCTTGCTGTAGTGTATTTTGCCCTGTAAAGCCCTACATTGTCTCTAGAAATGATGTGCTATATAGATAACTTGGTATTAGACAATGACTATAAACATAACCTTGTAACCAAACTGCCTTTGCTCATGCCGGGATTCTATCATTGGCTAGATTGAATTAGAGTGAATTTCTGATTGTATATGTCAGGATACTTCAAAATTTCTTCCCCCAATGTATGACAGCAAATTTTATCTGCATCTCAAGCTGTCAAGAATATTAACTCACACACATCTGATATTGTGCTTTAGTCATGATTTGTCTGTTACTGTGAGGAACTGTCTTTCTAACTATATTATACTAACAATCTGCCTAGCAATCCTCATCCATTAGGAAATCTTTCTGGAGATAGAGTCAAGTAATTATTATTGTTGGTTCTGGTTGTTAAATACTTCCAATATAATTTAATTTTATATAGTTATAATTTTTACTTAAGGTATCTGTATTATGACTCTTAGGTTCCATAGCAAAAGTTAAGAATCTCTTATTCTTAACAATACCTTTCATAAAAGATGGATGACACTTATTACCTAATAAATCAATAAATTCTTCTAGGTAAAAATAGTTTCAAAATCAGAAGGTGATTTGTTTTATTTCAATGGTGGCATATTTTATGAGCAAAGAAGTTTCATAGAATAATGAAAAAAGTTACCATATTGAAATAAAAATATGGATATTATTTTACAAACAAGGTCAAGTACTTCTGTGACCCACAGGAATCCTCTGCTTTATGTATTGAACGTCAAATTAGAGAGTTTCATAACTTAAAGCAGGGTGTCTCTGATTTCATGTAGAGTGATAGAATCATGAGGAACAGCCTAGGAGAGCTTGTAGTGGGATGATGTGGTACATTGTAAATAATTGACTTGCCTATGGATTTAGTAAAAAGCTGATTAGCCAGAGGCAGACAGGAAGTGTGGATGGGGCTACCAGACTAAGAAAACTTTGAGAACATCTAAGATCAGGGCAGAGCTGCTGGAGAGATGCCACAGACATGATATAGAGACACTGCAGAGATGCAAAGAAAAGAAGTTGAAATGCTGCAGAGAAAAGGTTCTGAGCCCTATGGCTGAACAAGATAAGAATTATGGGTTGGGTTGAGATAAGATGAAGGAATTAGCAAGTTATATGCCTGGTCAATCAGCATAAAATTAATATTAAGTGTCTGTGTAATTCTGTGTTTCTGCCTCTCTGCTGGTTTGGGCCACAGGGCCAGGCCCTAAAGTCCCTAAAATACAACAAGAGCTACTGGTCATTCTATAAATTCTATGACTCGATGCAGAAATAGTTACACTGACCTGTGGTGATTTATTGTTGGTGACTGCCTGAAGATCAGAGGGTAGTATAATTCATGTTTCACTGACTCACATGTGTGCTTGAGCACCTAAATGTTGGCATCCACATTTGTGCCTTTGGCTTGGGACCAGTGTCAAGACTTTAAAACTTTATTTCCTGTTTTATTCAAGATATTTGATAAGTAAGGACTGAAAACTCTTGTCTTTTTGGTTCACTTTTCTTTTTATGAGGGAACTAATAATACCCATTCCTCTGATGAGCCTTTAGGAATTAGAAAAAAATAACTAGGCTTCTTACATATTTAATGTGTATTTTGGGTCAGGACAAATGGAACAGCTCTGATTGGCAAACTAGTTAGCTAGTCCTTTTCGTGATTGTAATAATGTACGTGTTTGTGGGAGCTGGCCTCTTTGCTAGTGTTAGTCGCAGTAATTCTGTGCCAGCTCTTGCTGTTCTGCTACCTGTCCTTGATTGTTTGAGAAGTGGGAGGAGGACGGTAAAGGCTGAGAAACCCTCAGTTTTGAGATGTAAGGGAGAGAGGACATACCTTGAAATCCCCACGTCTGCCAAACAACAGAAAATGAAAATGAAGTCATTCCTTAAAGTGAAAAATATAAAGAGAAAAGCAATAAATAAAAGAGCTTTGTGTACTCTCTGGCCCAGGATGGGAATGACTTGGGAGAAGTATAAAATAAGATGACTTTGTGACATGCCACCATCTAATATAATTACTGATCAAATCAGTGAGGCTTGAGGTGTGTGCACACTACTGCCTGGATGATGACTACAAATCCTCTGGGGCTTTTCTATAGCTCTTCAGGTACCCTTCATCGAACATGACTGTGGGATTGGACTTTCCCTGACTTTGACTCTTAACAAAGATTTATAGACAACCTGTTACCTTTATTGTGCGGTTCCTTTCTGTTTTAACTTAAGGGGATGAAGTCAGTTGTTTTGATGCATTTGTAGTTGAGTTTCCTGTGATGGAAACTCTGTTGGAAGTGGGCCTGTTCCCATGTCACTGTCCTCTTATTACTAGGAAGAAATCCTTTAACACATTACCCAAACTAAAGTGTTCCTTATTAATTAGCAAATTATGTGATCTACTTAAAAATAGAATACTGTGTATAAATGCCCATATAATGTCAATTTCATAATAAATAATAATTTTTAACTAACTACAAGCTTTATAAGTTAAGAAAGTTAATAAAAGTTATTTGAGGATGGTCATTCTTTTTAATATTTTGCATATTTTAATTTTTCTATGAAACATAAGGACTCAGCAATAAAACTGACTTGTATGTAAGTATAAACCATAACGTAATATAATGACAAGGTTAATGAATCATTTTGAACTGCTTTCATTTGGGTTTTCTGACCTATAAAGCAAAAGATAGTAGCTGAGTCTTTAAAAGAAATCAGTTGCTAGATTTTTCCTTTTTTTGTTTTGTTTTCTTTTTTATTATGAATAAAGTCACATTTTCTATCCGTGTATATTCTTATTCAAGGTCTCTTCCCCCTCCCATCCCCTGCAGTCACTCTTTCTTCTCCACATCTCCCCATCTCCTCCCCAGCATGGGCAGGAGGTCCCAAGGTCCCAGTATTGCTCAGTTCAGCATCCACTCCTGGCAGTGGATGATCATTCTTTTCTTCCATCTTTATAAAATGGCAAACATTTTACATTCTGCTTTTTTTTCCTACTCTGCAAGTTGAAATACTGATAGATTTTCAAAATATTAATAACTGGCCAACACTGAAAAGATTTCTAGTAGTAACAAAAGTCATTATGAAGCACCTTAGAGCCCACACAAGTCTCTGTGTAAGGGGAACAGTACAGTAACCAGAAAGATAGGGCCTCAATAATTAAGGAGTTAAATCTGAGCATAATTGCATTCACCTCAAAATTATTTTTTTAAGTTCTTTTGAAACTTTTGGTCAAATTCCTTTACAAACATCAATCTCAGGCTTTCAGAAACAATTTAACCCAAGAGACCTATTATGATTGTCTAGGAGTGGATTATCAAAACAATTCTATCCTATCAGATGGTGTGTTGTCCCTGAGAAAAAAATTAAAATGCTGACAACTTTAAAAAAAAAGCTTGAAAGGGAGTTGAGCTCTTGTCGGTTCCAGTTCCGGTTTCGGGACCCGGTGCTATCTGCAGAGTGTGTCCCAGTGCACTCTGTAGCAGGCAGAGAAAAACTCTGCCTGCCATGGTGCCCCCAGCTGCTGCTGAGGGAATTTGCACAGCTACCCACCTCCAACTGAGCAAACAGAAAAGGACTGGGGACCCTGAAGGACAGACTCAGACCCTGCCCAGAGGTGAGGAGGGGTCAGCAGGCCCAAGCATCTGTATCGCTGCCAGGGAGAGTTGAGCTCCCATAGGTTTCAGTCATGTCCCAGTGCACTCTGTAGCAGGCAGAGATAAACTCTGCCTGCCACAGTACCCCCAGGTGCTGCTGAGGGAGTTTGAACAGCCAGCCGCCACCCCGCCTCAAACTGGTCAAACAGAGAAAGATTGAAGACTTGAAATTCAGTCCCCGACACAGTGCAGAAGTAGTGACTAAGCAGACCTTTTTCTCAGAGGTGACAGGAGGCACACAAGCCTGAGTGCCACAACTGACCAGGAGCCCCCTAATCGTGAACCACTAAAGCCATGGGCAGACGCCAGTGCAAAAACTTACATAATAATATAAAGAACAACAAGGTAACTCCAGAAGAAAGTGGTGATCCTACAAATACAAGACCTGAACTGAGCAATGAAGAGGAAACAGAAGGAAGCAACACCAAAAATTCCTTTTTGATGATCATCAAAGCTCTCAAAGAAGATATGAAAAATAGACTTAAAGAAATAGAAGAAAATACAAACAAAAAATTGGAAGAGATGAACAAATCTATGAAAGAAACATGCCAGGAACTAAAAGCTGAAATAGAAGCAATAAAAAAGGCACATGATGAGGCAAAGATGGAAATAGAAAATCTGAAGAAAAAAGCTGGAACCACAGATACAAGCATAAAAACAGAGTTCAAGAGATAGAAGATAGAATCTCTGAAGTGGAAGACTCAGTAGCTCAAATAGATATATCAGTCAAAGAAAATAGTAAAACTAAAAAAGTCATAACTCAAAATGTTCAGGAAATCTGGGACAACATGAAAAGACCTAATCTGAGAACAATAGGAATAGAAGAAGGAGAAGAATTACAGGTGAAAGGCACAGATAATGTTTTCAATAAAATCATAGGAGAAAAGTTCCCTAATCTGAAGAAGGAAATGCCTATAAATATACAAGAAGCTTACAGAACACCAAATAGATATGACCCCCCCAAAAAAGTCAGCACACCACATTATAATCAAGCCACAAAACATACAGAACAAAGAAAAAATTTTAAGAGCTGCAAAAGAAAAGGGCCAACTTAATATAATGACAGACCCATCAGAATAACGTCTACTATTGAATGGAAACGATGAAAGCTAGAAGGACTTGGTCAGATGTTATGCAGATGTTAAAAGAGCATAGCTGCCAAACTAGAATACTATACCCTACAAAATTATCAATCACCATAGATGGAGTAAACAAGGTTATTTCAGGACAAAGTCAGACTGAAAGAATATCTATCTACCAATCCAGCACTACAGAGAGTAGCAGAGGGAAAACTCCAACCTAAGGACCCCAGATAAACCCACAAAATCACAAACAATCAATAATTCCACAGAAGAATACTCTAGAGAAAGGAAATACAAAAAAGTTACCACCAAAAATGGCAGGAAATATGAATCAATGGTCACTAATTTCCCTTAATATCAATGGTCTCAACTCTCCTATAAAACGTCTCACACTAACAAGATGGATACAACAACAGAAGCCATCCTTCTGTTGCCCACAAGAAACACACCTCAACTGCAAAGACAGACACAGGCTTAGAATAAAGGGTTGGGAAAAGATTTTCCAGTCAAATGGTCCTAAGAAACAAGCGGGGGTTGCAATCCTAATTCTAACAAAGTAGACAAAAAGCAATAAAAAGGGACCAAGATGGTCACTACTTATTCATCACAGGAAAAATTGGTCAAGAGGAGATTTCAATCTTGAATATTTATGTCCCTAATATAAGAGGACCTACTTATGTAAAAGAAACACTGCTAAAGCTCGAATATCATATCAATTCTTACACCCTAATAGTGGGAGACTTCAAACCCGACTTTCAACCCTAAATAGATCAACCAGACAGAGACTCAACAGAGAAATAAGGAATCTAAAAGAGGTTATGATACAAATGGATTTAATAGATATCTACAGAAGCTTCCACCCAAACGCAAAGGAATATACATATTTCTCAGCTCCTCATGGAACCTTCTCCAAAACTGACCACATAATTGGTCATAAAGCAAATATCAACATATACAAAAAAATGGAAATAATCCCTTGTAACATATCGGACCACCAGGGTCTAAAGTTAGAGTTCAATAACATCAAAACCCAAAGAAAGCCTAACAACTCATGGAAACTAAACATCACTCAGCTGAACCATCTCTGGGTCAAGGAAGAAATTAAGAAAGAAATCAAAGTCTTCCTAGAATTTAATGAAAATGAATCCACAACATATCCAAACTTGTGGGACACAATGAAAGCAGTCTTAAGAGGAAAAGTCATAGCGCTAGATGGCAACATGAAAAACCTAGAGAAATCCTACACTAGAGACCTAACAGCTCAGCTGAAAGCCTTAGAACAATTAAAAGCAAACTCACCTAGAAGGAGTAGACAGCAGGAAATAATAAAACTTAGAGCTGAAATCAATACAATTGAAACAAAAAGAACAATACAAAGAATCAATGAATCTAAGAGTTGGTTCTTTGAGAAAGTTAACAAGATAGATAAGCCCTTAGCCAAACTAATCAAAAAACAGAGAGAGAGAGTGTTCAACAAAATCAGAAATGAAAAGAGGGACATAAAAACAGACCCCCAGGAAATACAGAGAATTATCAGATCATATTTTGAAAATCTGTATTCCACAAAAATGGAAAACCAAGAAGAAATGGACAGCTTTCTGGACAGGTAAATTAAATTAAGATCAGATTAATTACCTAAACAGGCCTATAACCCTTAAGAAAATTGAAACTGTCATTAAAAACCTCCCCCAAAATAAAAACCCTGTTCCAGATGATTTTAGTGCCGAATTATACCAGACATTCAAAGAAGAATTACTACCATTACTCCTCAAACTATTTCACACAGTAGAAACTGAAGGAATATTGCCAAATTCCTTTTATGAGGCCACAATCACCCTAATACCCAAGCCACTCAAAGACACAGCAAAGAAGGAGAAGTACAGACCAACTCCCTCATGAATATAAATGTGCAAATTCTCAAAAAAATTTTGGCATACCATATACAACAATGTATAAAAGATATCATCCACCATGACCAAGTAGGCTTCATCCCAGAAATGAAGGGCTGATGAACATATGAAAAACTGTAAATGTTATCATATCCTTTATGATTAAAGCCCTGGAGAGATCAGGAATACAGGGAGAACACCTAAATATAATAAAGACGATTTACAAGAAGCTGACAGCCAGTATCAAACTTAATGGAAAAAAACTCAAAGCAAGCACACTAAAGTCAGGAACTAGACAAGGATGTCCTCTCTCCCCCTTTCTATTCAGTATAGTTCTCGACATTTTAGCTAAAGCAATAAGGGAACGAAAAGAGATTAAGGGGATACAAATTGGAAAAGAAGAAGTGAAACTATCTCTATTTGCAGATGATATGATTGTATACATAAGTGACCCACAAAATTTTTCCAAGGAGCTGCTACAGCTGATAAACACCTTCAGCAATGTAGCAGGATACAAGATTAACTCAAAAAAATCAGTAGCCCTTCTATACACTAGAGATAGAAGAGCTGAAAAAGAAATAAGGGAAACATTACCCTTCATATTAGCTGCAAATAGTATTAAATACCTTGGAATAACTATAACCAAAGAAGTAACAGACCTATTTGACAAAAATTTTAAATCATTGAAGAAAGAAATTGAAGAGGATATCAGAAAATGGAAAGCTCTCCCATGTTCCTGGATCGGTAGGATCAACATAATAAAAATGGCAATTCTACCAAAGGCACTCTACAGATTCAATGCACTGCCCATCAAAATCCCAACACAATATTTTTTGGGCCTTGAAAGAACAATACTCAAATTTCATTTGGAATAACAGGAAAGCCAGGAATGCTAAAACAATTTTACTCAACAAAAGAACCTCAGGAGGTATCACCATCCCTGACTTCAAGTTATACTATAGAGCTACAGTAATAAAAACATCCTGGTACTGGCATAAAAACAGACTTGTGGATCAATGGAATAGAATTGAGGATCCAGACATTAACCCAAAAACCTATGAAGACCTGATCTTTGGCAAAGAGGCCCAAAACATTCAACGGAAAAAAGATAGTATATTTAACAAATGATGTTGGCATAGCTGGATGGAAGTGTGTAGAGAAATGCAAATAGATCCGAGCCTGTCACCCTGCACAAAAATCAAATCCAAGTGGATCAAAGACCTCAACATAAACCCACCCACTTTGAACTTGATAGAAAAGAAAGTGGGAAATACACTTCTACGAATTGGCACAGGCGACCACTTCCTAAATGTAACACCAGTGGCACAGACACTAAGACCAACTATTAATAAGTGGGATGTTTGAAGCTAAGAAGCTTCTGTAAAGCCAAGGACACTGTGAATAGGACAAAACGCCAGCCTACAGAATGGGAAAAGATTTTCACCAACCCTCCAAGTGATAGAGGACTGATCTCTAAGATATATCAAGAGTTCAAGAATCTAGAGCTGGAAACCTTGAATAACCCAACCAAAAACTGAGTTTCAGATCTAAAAAGGGAATTCTCAGCAGAGGAACCTCGAATGGCTGAAAGGCACCTGAAAAAGTTCTCATCATCTTTAGCCATGAGAGAAATGCAAATCAAAGGAACTTTGATATACTACCTAACACCTGTTAGATTGGCTAAGATAAAAGGCACAGATGACAGCCTATGTTGGAGAGGATGCCGAGCAAGGGGAACACTCCTCCATTGTTGGTGGGAGTGTAAGCTTGTTCAGCCACTTTGGAATGCAGTATGATGATTTTTTAGTAAATTTAGAATCAATGTCCCCAAGGACCCAGCTATACCACTTCTGGGTGTATATACCCTAAAGATGCACATTCACACTCCAAAGGTATTAGCTTAACTATGTTCATAGCAGCATTATTTGTAATAGCAAGAACCTGGAAACAACCTAGATGTCCCTCAACTGAAGAATGGATTAACAAACTGTGGTACATCTACACAATGGAATACTACTCAGCAGTAAGAAAAAAGGATATTCTAAAATTTGCAGGCAAATGGATGGATTTGGAGAATAACCTCCTGAGCGAGGTATCACAAACTCAGAAAGATAAGCAGGGGATGTACTCACTCTTTAGTGGTCTCTAAACAAACAAACAAGAAAAAAGCCAAGCATGCCCAAGCTGCAAACCACAGCCACTGAACATTTTGGGATCAGAAATACCCTGGACTGACCCTTCGGATCCCACTCCACCTTAAGGAATACCTGACTCACTCTTGAGTGAGGGGGAACAAAACTGGATTTTTCAGGAGTGGAGACTGAACTAAGCATTATTGGGTCAGTAGGGCCATGGGACTGTCTGCTGCCAGCCCAAGGAGGGGATGGGGAGTTGTGGAGAAGAAAAAATGACCTGATGTGGTGGGAGGGGGAAGGGACCTTGAATATTGATATTCAGGAATAGAAAAAAAATTCAGAGGGAAAGCTGAATACAACGTAATTTTATGTGTTGCAAACTTATTTGCATTATCACCCTTGACAAGTCATGCTTATGATTTTTGTTTTCTTTATAGTTATTGTTAACTTCTCAGCATTTTAAATTCATTTTACTGTTTTACTTGATAAATACAAAATAAAGAAAAAAAGAAAAAAGAAGCTTGAAGGGATAAATGTATATAAAAAGAAGTCACTTAGTCCAAAAATACATGTGCACAGCATAAAGAAGTTGTGTTCATCTATTAATGATTGCAAAGGAGTTTTATTTGGCATGAATTAGGCTACACATAACAAGACACTGTATCTTATATAGGCTTAGTTCCCAGGATGAATATAATTAGGCACCTTAACGATGCCACTGCAACCCCCCTCTCTTATTTTTTTCTGCTCTGTCTTTCTTCCACTGTGGCTGCCCCTTTGTCTTGTCCTGGTATGTTTTCAGTTGTCTGTGGAGTCTTACACATCAAACTGGCAGTGTCCAGGTATGCCAAGGCAGACTCTATGCAAATGCAATGAAGCTATTATAAAAGATACCTGAAGTGCTGCCCCAACACCACTTTGACCCAAACCATGTTTGTTGAACTTTCATAAGCTAGTCACTTTCTGGAGTATGAGATAGGAAACGTTGGACATAATCACTGCGAGATCAGCCAGTGTCCATCATGTTGAGTGTTCACTAGACACAGCACCACATGTACAGGACTTCCAATCCTGTTTCTCCTTCTCCTTTTTCTTCTTAATTTTTATTATTTATTTTTTACATGCCAATGACATTTACCCTTCTTCCTATCCTTCAAGTCCCTCCACCTGACCTTCCCTCTGCCCCCCTCCTTTACTCCTTCTTTATTTCTATTTTGAAGGGGAATGGCCAGCCTCCCATGGATATTAACCAAACACAGCATACCAAGTTGCAATAAGACTGGGCACCTGCAGCCCAGTATAATAAATAGGCTCCTGAAAGCCAACAAAAAGAGTCTGAGGCAGCCCCTGCTCCCAATGTTGGGAATCCCATAGAAGACCCTGCTACACAATCATAACATATATACAGATGACTTAGGTCAGTCCCATAAAGGCTCTCTGTCAATTCAGTCTCTGTGTCCCTATGAGTCCAAGTTAGTTGATTCTGTGGGTTTTCTTATGGTGGTTGTGACCCCTCCGGCTCCTATAATCCTTCCACTCCCTCTTCTGCAGGATTCTCCAAGCTTGGCCTAATGTTTGGCTGTGGGTCTCTGCATCTGTTTCCATCAGTTGCTAGATGAAGCCTCTAAGATGGCAATTGGGCTTGGCACCAATATGTGACTATAGCAGAATATCATTAGGCATCTTTACATGAACTCTTTTTTTTTTGTCAGTTGTGTTTGGTTCTATCCTAGGTCCTTCAGCTATACAGTCTCTGAGTCCTGGTGATCTCCATAGTATCAGGGGTGGGCTCTCTCTCATGGCATGGGTCCCATGTTGGATCAATCATTTATTGGCTACTCCCACAATTTCTGTACCACCTTTACTGAAGCACATCTTGTAGGCAAGTCTTACTTCTTGATGAAGAAACAAGAAACCCACAGTATGTTTCAGATCAGATGTGATTTTTTGCAATGTGCCAACTTTGTACTTTTAAACTTTTAATCTTAGTCACTTGGATACAAATTCTTCTGAATACAGTGTATTCTTTCATTATTCAGGAAGACTGAACAGATCTCTGAAGTTGGGCTTTCTGTGATGCTGACTATATTTTATACTGTTTAATATGGGAGATACTGGCCATATGTGGTCATGTATCCTTGAAATATGACTAAAATTTAAGTTTTATTTAATTTAACTTAAGAAAATTTAAATTTAAACAACTTCCAATGGCTAGTAACTGTTTTGCTCAAGATCAATGCCTTAATTATCAAGGCTCTTGTCCCTCTGTCAAGATCACCAAATCCCTAACACCTGGAGTTATGTACTCCAAGGTACTTCATGCTGACATTTGTTCCTACTAGAAATCTTTTCAGAGTTGACTGATTTTTCTTTCTACCCATAGCTTATTAGTAGCACTAACCAAAGCACATTGCACAGAGGGAAAACTACAGAAGTATCAACTCAACTGCAGTTTGTAACAAAACAGTAGAAACCTATAGTCTGAGGTTTCTGGTCTGTCTGCCCTGAGGTCTGGACCTGCAGTCCTGCAGCTGCTTAGCCCCAAATAATCACACAAAGGCTTATATTAACTAAAAACTGTTTGGCTTATGACTTAGGCTCATTATCACCTAACTCTTACAACTTAAATCAACCTATTTTGTTAATCTATATCTTGCCATGTGGCTCTGTGGCTTTACTGTGTTCCCTTACATCTTGCTCTTTTGTTGTCAGCTTACAATGTCTTTGTCTGACTCAGTCCTCCTCCTCCTTTATCTATGTTTGGATATCCTACCTGCCTATAAGCTGCTTTGCCATAGGCCAAAACAGTTCCTTTATTATCCAATGCTAATTCATAGCATACAAAAAGACACCTGACATCAGAAACCCTACAATTACAGGTAGCATGAGGTGGAAAGACAAGGAAAAGCTAAGTTATAGAGCCAATACTTGACTTAGTAATGAAGTAACAATTAACTGATTTCATTTGGATTTATCTAAAGAGGAAGCAGGTGTAAATAGAATGATAGAATGACACCTTAAAGTTTATAAATATTTTAAAGAAAAATTTGTGGAAAATTTACTAACATTTGTCTTATGTGGGGCTAAATTGCAGTTACACAGGAGTATTTTCCACCTGCAAAATTTGCTGAAGAACAACAATGTCTCCTAGCTCTACCCACTCACACACAAATCACCCATATTTGCATTTGCATAAATACTCAAAAATTGTATATATTCATATAATTTGTGGTCAAGTCTAATAGCCTCAAAGGATAGATCTCTGCTTCAGAGCTGTGTCCTATCATGTGTCATCAATGTTGCTATTTCATGAAGAACAATGCATCTTCTTTCTCTCTTTTAAATGTATAGACCCATCTTTTGCATCAGTGGATTAAGTGAAGATTCTTTCTTTTGTAGCTCAATCTGTAATCCATATAGGGCTAGAAAAAGTTTTACTCAGGCAGCAGATTGTTTCTCTACAGAATTGCCAAGAAATAAAATGTTAAAGACTGTAGAGTGTAGAGGTAATATGTAGAGTTGTTATACTTTATTTTAGAAATGCTATAGTTATACATTTATGTTTTGTGATTTAAGCATTTATAGTAAGAAATTTGAGTTCTTTAGAACTGCAATTTAAAATATTTTTTGTAAACATTAAGTGTATATACTGAATATAAGCACTCATTTTCTAGACTCAGGAAAGGTAATTTTCTTAAATTTGGATATTAGTACTTTGACTATATAAATTTGTATGTAGTAATTTAGAAACTTCATAGCTAAAATATTTATTTCTTTAAAGCTTAAGTATTCTATATCCTGTCTAAAGCCAGATGGCTTTGCCTAGTTTAAAGCACATATTGCTTATGATTCTCATCAGACTTCTCCTTTCAGTGAAGAACAAACCAGACTCAAGTTAGCTTTTTGACTGCTTTGGTAGGGCACTGATGTAAAGCAATTATGGGAAGAAAGTGTTGGTATCAGTTCATAGCTCAAGAGTCCATTGTGAACAAAAGTCAGGGCAAGACCTGGAGGCAGAATCTGAAGCAGAGGCAATGGACCAATAGGGTTACTGACTTGGTTCTCCATTTCTCACTCCGCTTGATTTTTGTATGACCTAGGACCACCTGCTCAGGGGTGCTACTCCTTATAGTTAGCTGGGCCCTCCCACATCAATCTTAACCAAGAAAATTCCCTCACAAACCCGCTTCCAGTCCATGCTAACAGGCATTTTCTCAGGTGAGGTTCCCTCTTCCCTGATGGCTCTGGCTTGTGCCAAGTTGACATAAAACTACCCACATGGCCAGATAACTGACACAATATGTTGAAATACTAATACAACCCTGCCCACTTTTCTGTCTCTGGATTTGATTCCAGAAATATAACCAGGGGCTATTGTAGCATTTTAAAGAAGCTTTTTATACACAATCACATTTCTAAGCTGGTCTCATTTAATTCTTCTGAGTTCCTGTGGTGGAACAGGAATATGATGCTGAATGATGACCAAATTATCAGAAAAAATAACTAAATCAAAATTTTTTTGAACTATAGTGAGCAGGAAATATGTATATTCCTCCCTTGGCCAGTACTCAGCCCTTTGCCTTGCATTGTTATCACACCCCCCCCCCAGGAAACTTGCAGTACATATTTGTGATCATGTGGTTTATACTGAAAAGAAAAATGTGCTTAGGGCTTGCTTCTAGGTCAGTGTATTATATGCACACATAAGCATATACCTTTAAGCAAACATTTAAGCAACTTTAAATATTCTAGAGACCCAAAGGACACATTGATGAGTTGTAAGCACCAGCACCAGTAGAGAAAGCAAAGGTGCAAAATAAGGCATCTATACTGTCGCCTGTGTGGCTAGGTTTGGTGGCAGCCCCAACACCTGCCCACCTGACTTAAATGCAGGGCACTTGTGCTAAGAGTGGATTACTCCAGACTTCCTGGAGGAGTTTCTAGACAAAAAGCTTTGTTCCTCATTACAGGAGATTACTCTACTTTACTGAGATATAAGCTATAATTGAACTATTTTTTCTAAAAAGAATTCTGAGAGGCATTTCTGAACAGATAACAGAGGGCCCGTGTAGGCATTGTAGATGGTTAATCCTTTCATGCTAACCCACAGTTTACACTGAACGTGCATTATACAGCTTCAGAGAATATAACTGAGAGCAAAATGTTAAATCAGTGTGGTCTTGTGTTTGGCAAGAGGGCATTAACATTAAATGTGGTAATATATGAAAAACACATGGCTAAGTGATCTGTGCCTGCCAGCATTTGTAACGCTTCAATGATTCTTACACAAAATGATTCAGTCCACAAAAAATGTACGGGTAAAAAGCCCAAGTGAACAAATAAATGGCCATTGTTTATTCAAGTACTATCTGAAAAATTTAAAGTAGAAAATATTCTTAAAGTAGTCTAAGTTCAAGTTCTGGTGTAATGGTGCACGGCTATAATTCTAGCACTCAGGAGGCTGAGGCAGAGGGATTGCAATTTCAAGGCCAGCCTGGGCTATTCAACAACACTTTATCTCAAAATAGATACACGGGCTTAAAGATAATAGTACCAGCTAGAAATAGAAATTTCTATACTCATTGTTATTGTGGAAAATAAAAAATATTCCTGGTTTTGCCATGTAGCAACACAGGATTAGCTACAAGGTCATAGTTACCACTACTGTAGTCATGTATGTGCTTCTGTTAGCTAAAATGGGTAATTATGAACAGAAGTTTTGGGAAATCATTTACAATTTTAAGCTCAAAAAGTTCAGGTCATCTTTCTAAATATTTTTGTTTACCCAAACTATTCACTCTAAAAAAGAAACAGTTTTAAATTGAGATGGAAAAGCATTTTTAAACAGTGACATTGGGGCTCAGTAGTAAAGAGCACTGACTGTTCTTCCAGAGGACCTGAGTTTGATTCCCAGCATCCACATGGCAGCTAACAACTGTCTGTAATTCCGAGATCTGACACCCTTACACAGTTATGCATGCAGGCAGAACACCTATGCACTTAAAATGAAAATAAATAAATTATTAAAAGAAATTCAGGTAAAAAACAGTGATGTTGACTCATAGCAACTTAGAAAATAATGCTTATTAAAATTATTAATGCTATTTATTTATACTTTTTGTTTTACATAGCAGACCTCTTGTAAATAACTGGAAAATTAAAGCTATCCTTTGGGTTAATTGATAAATATAAAGATGGTATATATCACACAAAATGAAATACGTTGAAATTTCAGCATAATCTTTCTCAGAGGTATTGTTATTCTGTATATAGGCTGGGCTTTTGTGCTTAACTGTCTCAGGGATTTTTTTTGTTCTGCAAACATAATCTCTTCATGCATTATGAAACCTCACTTGGGATCTTTTGTTTCCACAGGTCTTTGCTTGGCTGTGGTTTCACACATGTTCTGTGCCAGATATTCAATGTTTGCAGCTAAACTTCTGACTCACATGATGGCAGCCAGCTTAGGAGCACAGGTAGGAGACAGGCAGAAATTCTGATTCATCATGAGATGTTCATGTCTCCTTTTCTGTGACCCTTGAACTGAATGTCCATGAATAGATTTTCTCAACTTAGCTGTCTGCATTTGTATTGGAACAATATGGAAAAGAAGTGATGTATACAAAAATGATAATATCAGGCCCAATGTGTGTATTTAAAATTTGTTTTATTTTTTTGAGATTATAATACTATTATACCATTTCCCTATTTTTTTCCTCTGTCCAAACTTTCCCATATACTCCTTTTTGTTCTCTGTCAAATTCATGGTTTCTTTTTTTCAGTATATATATTACAAGGCTGGCCATTTGGTATTGGATAGCCAATCAGTGCTGTCTTCTCTGGTAAAGGCTATTTCTTGTGTTCCTGTAGTTTTGTGTGTAATGTTGAGGCTTTATGCATCTTCTCCCACACACATTAGCACACCAACCAGTGTGTTGTCATTCTTGTTCAGCAAATGTTTATGAAGTCATATTGATGAGACTTTATGGGGTTATTTCTGACATTTCTAAGAGATACAATCTCACAGCAAACACCCCAGTTCTCTGGTTCTTACAGTATCCCACCTTCTGCAGATATGAGATATGATGATCCCTGAGTCTTAAGTACAGAAGTTTTGTTGTAGATGTGCCCTTTGGATCTGAACTTTAAATTTTATTTTGATTGGTTTTCTGTGATGTTATTTATCTGTCACAAAGGGAAGTTCTAATAGGTGTCTTTTGTAAGCTTCTTTTTGTGGGGAAACACTTCACTTTTATCTCTTACAAAAAAAGAGCTTCTTTGTTAAACAAAACATTCTATTGTTTAATAGTTAATGCGTGCCAAATACACAACTAGTTCAATACTAGTGCTTATGTACTGATATTAATATATGTTGTTTTATCTATTTACAAAAACTATACTATTTTATAAATTCTTTATAAGGAAAGCATTAAGATGACTCAGGGGTAAGAGAATAGCTCATTGGTAAAGCATGTACATATATTTACTTATATTCATACCATATCCAATGTTTGGAGTTTAATCCTTAGCATGCATATACGTGCACACACAGACAGATATACATAGTAAATTATTGTACAATACTTATTTTTTCATTTAACACAGTGGAATGTAGTTTGGAAGAACATTATCTTATAAAAATAGTTCATTTTTCTATGGTAGGTAAAAGAAAAATGAAAATAGCCATTGGCATTCAATTTAAAATATATACTTTAAAGCATTATTTTTAGCACAGAAGCCTGGTTGAAAGGTGAAATTAAATATTTTTTCTATCCTTAGGTGTTAACTGTCTAGAAGGGTAGTTTTGCCATTATAGAGGCTGGCAGAGTCTACATAAGTATCTGTAATTCAGTGTTACTTAAGAACATGGATTATTTGCAAGTAACTCTGTGAATGCCAAAGATAAGAGCTTAATTTATTGTTTTGCAAAGGTCATAGACATCTTCACAGAGAATGTGAGTTCATTCACATTGCCTATGAATAAAAGAAGCAAAAAGCATAGAAATTAATGAGACAGAGGAAAGAATGTAAAATCAGTTCTACCCCAAGGATGAAATAATTTAACCCTGACTCTTCATTAACATTCTTTGAATGAAATTTTAGAATATTTTTCTATAAAACACAAATTGTTTACAAGATTTTTATAGATCACAGGGCATGACTGCTTTCTTGAAAAGCACTTTTACTTTTTATTTATATATATTATTTATTTATCTACTTTATATTATTTATGTGGGGAGAGGTATGTGTGTGTGATACACACATGAATGTGGAGGCCAAAGGACTATTTCCCCAGATTGGCTCGCTTTTATCACCTTATGGGATTCAAGAATCTAACTTAGATCATCAACTTTGCATAAAAGCATTTTTACCCTATGAACTACCTTGTAGACGCAGTGATTGACTTCTTTCTATTTTTAAATTAAAATAATATTTTAATACAATATTTCTCAGCACATTTTAACTTCTCTCAACTTTTTCCAGATCCTTCCCTTTTCCATACCCATACAACTCAATGCCTTCCTTCTCTCTCTTTAGAAAACAAATAGGGTGGGCTGGAGAAATGACTCTGGGGTTAAGAGTAATGGCTGCTCTTCCAGAGATCCTAAGTTTAATTCCCAGCACGCACATTGTGGCTCGCTAACATCTGGAGTCAGATCTGGTGCCCTCTTCTGATGTGCAGCATACATGCAGGCAGAACAATGACTATATAATAAATAAAGAAATCTTATAAAGAAAACAAATAGGCAATAAACAAATATATAAATATTATATTTATATTATATAAATATAAAAGAGAAAGCACAAGAAACACAGACACACAAATAAATGCAAAATTGGGTACAAGCTAAAGTTCAGTATAATAAAAAATACCCAAACAAATCAGTATAAGACAAGAAAGTCTACAAAAATGCTACCGAGTTTGTTTTATATTAACCTTTACTCTGGCCATGGGACCTGCCCTTAAGTGTGCTTTATATAGTGAGACTCCACCGGAGAAAACTAATTTTTCTTTTGCAAATGGTTGTGGATAGGAGGTGGTTTCTTGGTTAGAGATGGGGGTTTGTGTGTACTTCCTCCTCTAAATGCAGGGACCCCATTTGCTTGGGCCCTGTGTATGCTGTCATAATTTCTATGAGTTCATACGTCCATCAGCCTAATTGTGTCTGGAAAGCACAGTTTTCTTGGTATCACATCATTCCCAGGACTCAAAATCTTTACATTTCCTCCTCTGCATAGCTTCCTCAGCTGGGGTGTAAGAGGGGGGATGGGAGGGGAGAAGTGACATCCCAAAATTCTTAACTCTCTGCACATTGTCCAGATATGTTTCTCTGTATGAGTTTCCATCTACTGCTGGAGGAAGCTTCTGAGTTGATGGCTGAGTGAAACACTGATCTAAGAGTATAGCCGAATGTCATTAGAAGTCATTTTATTGATACATTACTTTATGACAACGATTCATAATCTTTGTGAGGATTTGACCCTTTAACATAATTCCTCATCTTCTGATGGCCCCCAACCATAGAATTATTTTCATTGCTACTCCACAACTTCAATTTTGCTATTGTGATGAATTGTAATGTCGTTATCTGATATGCAGGATATTTGAAATGTGACCCCTGCTAAGGAGTTATTCAACTGCAAAAGGTTGTGACCCATATTATGAGAACCATTGCTTGAGAAGACCAATAATATTTGATTTTTTCCTTAGGTCCATGGCTTAGCCCAGTTTCTTGGCTACCTGGGAAGTATGTCATGCACAGTGACTGGTTTCTTGATTGGAGGCTGGTTATATGCATGAACTCAACTTCTATGAATTTTCATTGCACACTGTTACTTACTGAATAAAGGGTGCTTTACTGAAATACTACAGGTGCTAAAATAGAAAATTATTTAGAATACTGGCATTCTGTTACATTTTTTTTTTTTTTGGTCCCAGGAATGACAGTGTCCTTTAAATTTTATATCTTCTTTTTCAGAGAAAAATCAAGTGCTATATTACAGATTATGCTTTAAAGTACCTATAAACTATAGAGGGTAGCATCTGTTTCAAAAGGGAGCTGAGTTGGATTGACAAGACTATTTGCATTATCTAGGATCCAGTCATCACTGTCTGATCTTGTCTTGGCTTCTCGTATCTAACACCATAAAGAACCTGCTTGTCACAATTAGAGCTTGCTTGGCTATATTCATTTTGGTGTTTTTTCAGGTTTTTTGTTGTTGGTGGTGGTTTTTTTTTTTGGCAGTAGCATTTATATAAAATTTAATTATAACACCGTATTATAGAGAATTCTTCAGCATGCAGTCGACAAATTTGCTCATGTCTGGGGATGACATAGAATGGCCAGAACCTATATGTTAGAACATTGCCTCCTGCTTCACATTGTGCTTCACAGTTTTTGAAGAAAAGGATTAGTCAAGTGCAGACATTTTCAGTATATTTTTAGAATAGACCAAACAATATAGCATGAAAATCATGTAAGGAGTGGTATGAAATAACTAAAAATATGTTCTAATAGCTTATCTTTACTCAAGATAATATTTTAGTTACTTCATGTTAGAAGTCATACAGTATAGAATTGGTATATTTTTCATAGAAGTACTGTTTTCCCAACATATTAACCAGCTACTTGGATTTTTAAATATACTAACTTAAAGTCAATGTTTTTCTCACTTAGCCAGGCAAGAACTTTTTAAAGATTTATGTTATTTTGTCTCATAAAGACTGAAATGACAAGCACAGGGACTACATAGGTCTGCACCAGGCCCACTGGATTTATGTTATTTATGGCTGTTAGCTTAGTGTTGTTGTGGGACTCCTAATAATAAAAGAAAATAAGTCTGACTCTTTTGCCTGTTCTTGAGACTCTTTTTCTCCTGTTGGGTTGCCTTGTGTAGCCTCAATATGAGGGTTTTTATCTTTCTTTATTGTATTTTGTTTGATCATGGTTGCTTGATGTTGCTTGGAGGCCTGCTGTTTTCTGAAGGGAAAGGGAGGGGTGTGGATCTGAGAGGGACAGGAGATATGGAGCAAAGGCAGGCAGGAGTAGAGGGAGGAGACACTGTGACCTGGATGTACTATATGAGAAAAAAATCTATTTTCAATTTTTAAAATATTTGTTTTATTATTAATAATATGTGTGTCGGGAGGAGAGATGTACATGTGAACAAGGATTTCAGCAGAGAGAAGAAGGTATTGCACTTCACAGAACTGACTTTGTAGGCTGTGGTGAGTCACTCAGCATAAGTGCTGGGAAAAACACTTGGGTTGCCCCTCCACAAGGGCAAAGGGTGTTCCTAACTGCTGACCTATCATTCCAGCTCCAAATCTAGGATTTTTAAAAATTTTTCAAATTCTCCAAAATGAGAAATGGAAATGTGTATAGAAACAGTATAGAATTCTATACTTTCCAAATTTTGAAGAGTTTGTAGTACAAGCTGTAGAATTGTATTATTAGGGTGACTACAGTTTCTCCCATCTTGGATTCTCTCTCCTTTTGGAGTAGACATCGTTAGAGGTTAAATTAACTGGAGGGGGAAAAAAGCAATGGTCTTTCACTTGGTTCTTGGTAAAGGAGTGAAATGTCTCATTACCTGTAATAGTTTTATTTGTGAATGCTGGGTAGACAGACAGGAATGCCAAGAGTTCCCTCCTCAGGCTTGTGTGTGTGTGTGTGTGTGAGTGTGTGTGTGTGTGTGTAAAGACACACATTTAGCACAAGCTGTCTTGAACTTGCTATGTAGTTGAGGATCACCTTAAACTTCTACTGTTCCTGCCTTTGCCTGTGGCATGCAGACATTAAAGACACATTTCCATGCTGGGTTATGCATTGCTGGTTTTGAACCCAGGGTCTTGGGCATGATAAGCAAGCATGACCATCTGAGCTATGTCTGATCCCTTTTGGCCTCATTTTAGAGTAGTACAGTCACAATATATTTGTGAATCAGGGTGTCAGAAAAATGCACTTAACTTTGGCTGCTCTCTGTTTTTAGAAATGTATAGAATATTGTATCATTGATTTACTATATGTTTGTTATATTCAGAACTGGAGAAAGATAAACAAGAATCAGTAGATTGTTCTTGTATTCAAATTTGAAATGTAAGAATGTGGGGAGGAGGAGATGAGGAAATATTATCAATATTTTTTTGAAAAATTTTAATTAAAGAAGTCAAACCATACTGCTTTAATCAGAGTGTGTGATTCTAATATCTTTGAATGACATTGACTATAATATGCCAGCAGATGGCAGTAGAAGATTTTTTTTCCCCTCTGGGGAAAAAACAAGACAAAACAAAAACAAGTCCATGTTGCATTGTTGGGGTTAGGTAAGAACTAAAGGATACTTTCAAAGATTTCTTTGGTTGAGTGTTTGCAGCATAGCAAATACACATTTGTGGGTTCCTGGCTTTGTCCTTTTGTTCCTTGTATTCAAAATTGGAGTGAATGCATTTGTGAGTTAATATCAGAAAGCTTATGGCCACTTGTCCATAGAAATATCTTCCTACCACCCATCTATTACTTTAAAATGCAGGGCCATAAAATTATTTTTCATCATTATATTTATACTAATAGTGCCTACTATTAATATAAAAATTGTGGTTTTGGATATCACAGAACTTTTGAGGTAAATTTACATTTTTAGTAGTTTTCAAAAAAAGATTTATTTTCATCTTATATCAAGTTGTGTTTTTCTCATTTATCTACAAGAAAATGATTAAATGGCAAGAAGTGTGAGAGCATCCACCTCCAGTGTGATGGGAAACACAGCCAACAGAATTTCATGGTGTTGGCAGATTTTCCTGGAGAAAAACTTCCAGTTCTATCTTTGGAAGTTTTATCTTAGAGTCACATTGCCCTGTGTGCCCTGAGCAGGCTGATGAGCAGTAGGGACAAAGAGCACCTTTGCTGTTCAGGCCTCTCAGTTCCAGGGATTCTATTGGGAAAAGCAACTCCCCAAATCTAAAAAAAGAACAGAAAGATAACACTGTGTTTGCTCAGATTAATAAAACCTGCCAACAGGGAAACATTTGATTTCTCTGTTTCTTTTTGGCTGTTGGCTTTTCACCCCACCTTCTGAAGCAGAATAACAAATCTGTCTAGAGAAGCTCTATGTGAGTGAATACGGTTCCAAGTCCCACTGAGCCTCTGTTCTAAATTATAATGGCCAATGAGACTAGTTTAGAAGAGGAAATACTTCATTGTTTTTTGTTTTATTTCCTGTCAGTCATTGGATGTGCATGGGTCTAGCTTTGTTTTTCTTCTCACGAAGGCAGAAGAGGATTTTTTGTTAATTCTCAAGACTATTATTTAGAATTCAGCAAAAGCTGAGCTGCTTCTTGATCTGAAACACTTAGGAATACCATTGGACAACGTCTCTGTCCCAAGAAGGATTCAGATTGTACACAACTGCTAATGGACTTTGCTTTTACCCGAGTCTTAACCATGAATATCTAGCATCTTTGAGAGTCTCTGAGGATCACTGACTACATCTCTGAAGCCAAAGCCACGTGATCCCAAAACACTGGTTCCTTCTGATAAGACTGGGCCTGATTTTCCCAAGCAACTTGACCTGTTGTATTAAAACTGTTACCAAAAACAAAAACAACAACAACAACAAAAAGCTAACATTATAATATCATGCAATTAGAGCCCGAAATGCTATATCTAACTAGGAACTCTGTTGGCCTGTCTATCAATCCTTCTAACTATATAACTGTGTATGTATGTAATATATGTGTGTGTGTATGTATGTATGCATCTGCCTATCTATCTATCTATCTATCTATCTATCTATCTATCTATCTATCTCTGTCATCATAACCATCATCTGGCTATCTGGATGTATGTTATCTATCTATCTTTTTTCTTTTAGTTTCTTTCGTTTTTTTCATGTCTAAAACAGAGATGATTTTCCTAAACAACTGATATGAGTCACACATAAGGTTTTGGTTTGGTCTTTTTCTCATAAGATTTCACACATGAAGGAACTTACTAGTTCTTTGCTATAAAATAAACTACTAAGCTAAGTATGTATGGTGGCTCACACATGTCATCTTGGCATTCTAAGAGCTGAGGCAGCAGGATTCCTATTGAGTCCTATATAGTATTGCAGTACTATCCACAGCAGTAGAAAGCAGGAACCAGTTTCTTTCTCTGAGTCTTCCTTCATTTTCAACAGGTGCACTGGACCCCACCTTTTTGTACAAAACTTTTCAGAAACATTTAATTTATTTGTCTCTTGGATTGGGTTATTAGACATGACTAAATAGGAATGCATGTTTAATGTATGTGTTTAATATATCTTAACTTTTAGTTTATTATGCCAATTATCTTTTAACCTAGCTTTATGCATCTATTTGACAAAAAGATCATCGCATGCCTATTTAACAACCAGTAGTGAAATTAAGACCAAGGGTGAGTCTGTATTCCCGGTCAAGATTCCTCTGTGACTTCACCAACTCCAGCCAGTTTACCATATGGACAAAACTGAGATTGTGGGTTGAGGAATGTCAAGGAATCTATGCTCACAGGAAGCATGACAGTAGCAGTCTTGAGCAGTGGCCTCATTATAGGACCCAAGGATGAGGCAGTGGGAGGACAATAGATTCCACTGTGGCACTGTGTCCAACACTGCACAGGGTCAGGGGAAAGTGGCCCTGCTTAACCAGTATGTGCAGAAATGAAACCCAGCCTGGTGCTGAGGTGGGTAGTGTAGGCAAGGAAGAAAATAATGAAAGTATAGCACTGTAGTGAACCTGGGTAAGGATCACAGATGCCCACTGAGAAACAGGGAAGTCACAAGGTGGGAGGGTTAGTTCTATGCTGTCTGAAATCTGTGGGTGTTGGAGTCTCCCCTGATGTCACCGTGCAAAAGGCCTGTTGTGTGAAGTAACTCTGCAATGGGGGATGGAACTAAAGCTGGATTAAAACACATAAAAAGCCAGAGATGGGCAGACTAGGTTGAAAATGTCTCAAGGGGCAAACTTCTTGTTCTCTGCTGTGATTGGTTGGAAACTTAGACAATAATGATGGAAATCATAGTTCAAAGAAAGAAAAACTGATGAAAATCATACCGCTTTGTATTGTGGAAGCTTTGATTTCCTATCTCTTTAAGGCAAAAACAAGAATACACTGCAGATTTTGCCATAGTTAATAAATAATACAATAATCACTAAATATTATATATAAGATAAGGATATGAAATAGTATAGTAATTTTCTTATTTAGCAGATGAAGACATCATTTCATACAGAGTTTGGTCCCTTGTCATGATCACATGGTACTAACAGGCCTGCATTTGAAGACAGCAGCCAGCTTCCAGGCCGTGCTGCAACCAGTCTGCAATGCTGCCTTACCAGAGCGCTTCAGCAGACACATCACTAGAGGAGGAAGATAACTTAAGGTGGGCATGAGCTAGCAGCTGCCTATAACTTCAATAGGAAAGGATAAAAGGTTTATTAACTGGAAATGAACACAGTTTGGGGTTTGAGGTCTTTAATGTTGCCATAGTACATTCAAGCTGATAAATAAGGCTCTGGAGGGGAGAAGAGGAGTGGAAACTGGTCTACTTTTCATTTTCCTCCTCCTCCTCTTCCTCCTCTTCCTCCTCCTCCTCCTCCACCTCCTCCTCCTTGGCTTTCACCTGAGAAGCTTACTGAGGACAACTGGTTCTTCCCTCGGACATCAGGGGACCACTCCAAGCTACTGCAATGATAATGTCTAGACAAGAATGACCTATATTAGCTCTGTGAAAGAGGTATAGAATTTAGTAACTTTCACTTTACTCCAGCATTTTATTCATACAATTTTATCACTGTAATTTTTTAACAAAGTTATCATAACAAGTACATCACTCCCTGCTTGTATGCCAAGCCTGATATCATCATAGCTAGGGGAAAATGAAAGCTGTTGTGCTTGCCCCAGTTCTCAATCCAAGATTCTGTGATTCTAGTGAATGTTATGGCATCTCTCTGTGATTTCATTAGTTAGGAGGCAGAGGCAGGAGGATCTCCAGTTGGAAGCTAGCCTAGGCTGTATAAGGAGACTCTAACTCAAAAAGACAAAAACAAGAAAACATTTTTATAATACTCAAACATTTTTGTTAATATTATTAATATTTTGTACAGTTTTTATAGCAAAGACAATGTGTAGCATGGTTTGGAGAATTAGGATGGTTCAGGCCAAAAATGACATCAACTTGAATACTGATAAAAGTCCCATTTTCAAGAAAGAAACACACATATACACATTATTATCTTTGTGTTTATCTTGAGGGTAAATTTTCCTTTTTTACTTCAAGCCTGTCTTTTTCAGAATGTTTCAATAATAAAATCCAGTTCTCTTTTCTGAATAAGCTTTAAAAGCTTAACTCAAAGAGACTATTCTCACTAAATTAAAAACAAGTGGACACTGAAGTTATAAAAATAGTACCATGGTCACACTACTGGGAAATTCAAACTTTCCCAAGTGCTGAAACAGCAAAGCAACAGAAAGGGTGAGTAATACTCCGAATGAGGCTACAGTGACATTATCATGTTTGAAACATGGCTTTTGTTACTAGGAAAATTCATGAGGCAAATCCAGACTTTACCAGAAAATACCAGTTGGGAATCTTCTATTACAGCCTCAGAAACATAAACTATCCTTGACTTTTAAAAAATCTTCTTTTGATGTCTCTAACAAGACTAGAAAAATGTTTTGTGAACTTTTAATGATAGCTCTAAAGGACTTCAAATAACAAATGTGCAAGTGTCTGTGTTTTGGAATTAGAAGGACACATGAGTAACATTCCTACATTGAAAAACAATCATTGGCAAATGGTAGGAAAGCCTGTCTTGCAGAGCCATTAGGGAGGCTGACAGTGACTCTTGTTCAGTAACCATAAAATGAGACTTCAGAATGGCTAGATGGCAGTAGGGTGGCAGGGACTTATTGCTGTACCATCAGCCTGCAGTAGCCTTTGGGGTTCCCTTGCACCCCGGCACCCAGAGGTATTGCTTGTCCTCCTGGGGAGCTAGAGCCTGTTTCTCTATTGCGGTGTTTTCTCTAATCAGAGCAGCACTTGTGACAGCCTTGTATCTGTGTGCTTTTTTTTTTTTTCCTGCTTTAATGCTTCATTCTGTCAAGCTTGTTCCCAGCACTCCTGGACTGGCCACAGGCCTTTCTTGTTGTTCTCTATTGTGTATAATTAGACATTATTACTGATTTTGTTATCTTTTTCGAATAAGCTATTTTCCTTCTAGTCACAGTACCTCTCATGTGTTTTTGTCCTTACTGTTTGTTTTGAATTATTTGAACTTTTAAAATTGATTAGAAATATAAAAGTCCTTTCTATTAAAATATGTATGTGTGTGAGCTATATCAATGAGTAGAATGAGTTTCTGTATGTATACACACTTGAATGTCCAAATAAACATTTTTTTAAATCCAGAGACATGCGTTTAAGCATTCAGTGTTGTTGAAAATTATGAAAAACATTTAAAGTGTATAACTCCATATGATCTTTATAGTATTCTGTGAGACAAAATCCTGGGTGAGGATATTTTTGTTCCATTTCCATGGAACAATTACAAGTTTTATAGTCAGTTATTTGCTGCACGATGCCTGTAACCAGCCCTTCCTCTTAATTGATCAGACCTGGCTCCCTTTTGTGACACTTTTCAACTAGGAGCACTTACACTGCCAGACTCTAGAATTCCATTTTATAAGCCCCAGGAAGCTGAACTATCCTTACTTACATGCTCAGCACAGGGAGAGTCCTGTGTTTAATTGGCTCTTACCTAGTGGTACTTTAAGCTCTTGAGGGAAGAGATTACTTCTTTGTATATCACATACATTGCCAAAAGGTAAAAAACAAAATAACAAGTCATAAAAATAAAATAGCCCTTCCTATAGGTCTGGCACTCTGGCTGAGCCCACGCATGTCATCTCCCAGGAACATGCACTCTGTGTTCTGCCAGAAGGGAGGTTCTTGGTTTCAAGCACCATGTTTTGGTTCTAAGTACGAATGTGGTTGCCAAACTGAAACATTTGTAAGTTACATGTCAAATGTTATCTGCAGATGAGAGCATATGCAAGTGATAGTAGGGGTTTCCGCTTGAGAAGGAAGAAATGTCCCAGCCATCTGAGATCTTCAACTTGTCCCCATGTCCTTCTAGTCAAAGCTGAGTGCAAGTAAACATTTGAGAATGGATTTCTCAATTGTTGCAGGTACTTAAACATCTTTGGAGTAAGAATTTCTTTTAGGAAAATATGCTTGAAAAGTTTAACCATATTTGAGAGCTAATGAACTTTTTTTGCCCTTACAGAGTGTAGTCTAGTCACGTCTGTTTCTCCTGATGTCCACTGTTTGAGATTAATCTAATTCATCTCCTCTTAGAATAGCCTCTAAACTGTTCCCTGTGTGTTGTGTTTATTCTGGCCCCTCTCATTCTGTCTTTTCTCCTCTCTTCCTCTTCCTCCATGTGCGTGCATGCATGCATTCATGCATTCATGCATGCATGCGTGCGTGCGCGCGTGTGTGTGTGTGTGTGTGTGTGTGTGTGTGTGTGTGTGTGTAAAGCCTATGCAGATTATTGTCACTCTTCAACTTTATTTTTTGAAACAGGGTTTCTCATTGACTCTGACTTACACCAGTTTATCCAGGCTACTTGCCTAGAAAACTCCAGAAACCCTCCTGTCTTTGCCTTCCTGCACTAAGATTAAACTCCTGGAGCTTTAAGGTGGCCCCTGGTGATCCACACTCAGGTCCTTATGTGAAAGTGCAAGCACATTCCTGAGCAGTTCATCTTAGCTTTTCTGTGTTTCATCTTAGCAGACCTTTTTCTTCTCAGCATCTGGAGGGATCTCTTTAAAGACAAAGTCACCTGCAATTACAGTCCCCACAGAACTCTCCTGTGAACTCCCACTGCACATAACAGAAGGCCTCTGACTTCCACTTCTATCTTTATCAGGGGCGGTTGGTGCCTTTTCTAGAATTATGTTTTCACTCAATTCTATCTTGCCTCAGGTCCCAAATTATGAGTTTCCCCAGACTTGCAAGGTCACCTGGTTTTAATTTTACTCTATCATATATGAAGGTCTGTTTTTCCTGTTCCTGTATTAAATCTTTATTCCCTCTTCCTTTCTACTTTGCATCCCCTAGAATACCACTTCCACTACATCAAAAGTTGCTTGCCTCCTTTTGCTTTTCTGTTTCTAATATCCACAAAACAACTTTCTGGCACATAATGAACTTTCACATTAGCTGGTAAAATAAAGTAGAAAAACAGTGAAGATAATCATGATACAGGTTAGTCTTTCAGAATCTTCAAAAATCTAAGCTCACCTATTACCATTTTCTCAAGAACACCCATACTTCCTCTGATCTCAATACCTTAAAAAAGAAAATTAAAACAACTTTAAATGAGAAATTATTTTTACTCTTAAATGCAATAGTGTGATCTATTTTAAGTTAAATGTATTTAATACAAAATTAGTTTTGCCAGAAAAAAGTATAAAAGACAGTTAACATGTCAAACCAGTTATCTCCTAATCTGTCTGACTATTGAGGATCCTAATTGTACTTTGTAAGTTTTTTATGTTAAAACACATCCTAAATGATGAAAAGAACCCTTCAGAACATCACTGCTATTTTCATAGACACTTGTAGGTCTCTGCCCCATTCAGAAGCCCATAGGAGCAGGTAGCAAAGACACAGACCCATGGTGGGGTGTGGAAAGGTGAGCTGACCCTGGAACCATTTTCTTGGGTTCAGGAAGATGCTGCTGCAGGTGAACCAAGTAGCACGTGTTAATATTTCTGAAGTTCAATGGCATAGACTATGTATAGACATCTTGTTCTTACACTATATTTAATAGTTTCTAATTAATGGCCAAGGTTTGAGATGGGAGAACCTCGGAAGCATATGGAAGACAATTTTCTATATTCTATAAAAAATGTGTGCAAAGAATAGACATTGATGAAGAATATTAATTACCTCTGTGTAATAGGTGATTCTGATAAATAACTAGCAAATGTCTGTCATGCCAAAGTAATTAATATAGACCAGTAAAATAAGAAAGCAAGGAATTAGTGATATGTTAGAATTAGGGCTGAGATTAAATATCCCAATATATAGACATTATGAGCAAACCTTTTATATTGCTGTCACATTTCTATTTGTGAATTTCTTGGTTAAGTGTGTCTAATGTCACTTTCTAAAGTCTTCTAGTCCATGCGTAGCTGATAGCATTCTTTATGGTGACTGGGTTAATGATAATGAAAAAAGAGGCCATGAATTTGAATGAAAACAAAGACAGGAATATGTGAAGGCTAAGAGAGAAGGAAAAATTGAAATAACTTTTAAAATGTAATTAATACAAAAAAGAAAAAGACCAAAATGCTTAATCAATGCAATTTATACCTTTTTGTAAAATATAACTGCCCATAAAATAATAACTGAGACCACTTTTATATAAGCCCAATTGAAAAAATTCAGGAAGAAATACGGTGAAATTGTAACTGTATAACTGGAAAACATATCCTGTGTATGTTTCAATGGGATCGCCCTGTTGACCACCATTGAATTCATATTCTTGAGGTAAAGACAGAACTTTTAAGCAGAAAAAATATGGTAAAATAACACAGGAAGATATGTGTGCTGCTGTTTAGACTTCACCATGTGTACTTTTTTTCTAAGTTATTAATAGACTTGAGAAAAATAATATAAGCAGTTGGTCCTAAATAGAAGCAAGTTTGAGAGAACAGACTTCCTTCAGAGCCGGCTGCTGTTTTGGAGAGGGGAAGCTGGAGTCAGTTCGTTTTGTGAGAAACTGGGAGAAAGGAAGCAATTCAGCTTCACAATCACTACTCATATTTGATTTACTCTTTTTTGGAGTTAACAAGTGGCTGCCAAGTTGCGTCTAATGCATGCTGCGTAATCCTTGGAGGCCTCCCTCCAGGCCTGTGTCTGCGTCAGCGGTGGCCATGAGGGAGGAAGCAAGTTAAGAAAAGATAGTTTACTACTTAGTTTAGCATGGAATAAATAAGCAGGTCATGGCAACATTGAAAAGCTGGGTTTTGTGGAGGGAGGGTTGTTGCTTGTTTGTTTTTCAGATTCAGAAGAAAATTAATTCATGACCCCTCCCCCAGAGAGATATTAAGCCTATATCCCAAATGTTAATTAGAATGCCATTCTGAGCAGCATATTTTAATGACTTCTTTGAGGGTCATTAGGAAGTCAGAGGCATGCTTTGAAAATGACTTCCATGTTCCCCATCATTGGTAAAGTCCCCTGTGAGATTAGATGGACTAACCAAAATGTACCTGTGTACATGTGAGAGTAGACAGACGGACTGACTAACTCCAGCCCAGTCCTGATGGTGACCTGAAGAACACAGTGGTCTAAGGAGAACTGAGGAGATTACCTATCAGAAGTACACACTGGAAAGGACCATGGAGAGCTGTGGAGCTGCCTTGCAGTTCTTACTACATACTTACTCATTTTCCCAGTTAATGGGCTATAATTTCCTTGAGGGTAAAGACTCTCCATATTTGTTTGTTAAATTTCTTCCTGTTGATAGACTGGAGAAATGAGAGCAGAAACCTCTGAGCAGCTGCCTGTGAGTAATTCTCTCCCTGGGATAAGCCCACTTCAGCTGTTAAGTGGAGACGGGCCTGAGAAAAGTGTTGAGGAAATAAGGTCACAGACTCAGCAGCTGGTGGAATGGGGCTTTTGTTGGCTTCTTCCCTTTGTATGCAGAAGAGAGTGATGGGAACTCCCACTAGCACAGGTGGCAGAAGGCTCAGCCCCACATCCAGTCCACATCTGTCTCTACAAGAGTGGATTCTCAGGTACCCACGTACCACTGCATGCATCCTTCCAGAAGTAGTTTAAGAAAGACAGGAAAGGAAAGCCCCTAGCCTCACATATAAACCCACTTGTCATTTATATTTTAGGAGCAATCATCTGTATACCTTCAAAACCAAGGAAGACCCAGTAAACAAAGAGATTATAAGTTTTAAAGATGTAAAAGAAAAGAGCAAGCCCACCATAGCTCAACTTGAGAAAAAGAACTGTAGGCAAGTAGGGGAAGTTGTGAGTGAGGGAAATGGTCTGCAGGGAAGAGCCTGCCAGTGAGGTACTGAGTACCAAATGATCAGCTTGAAAGCATACGCACAAGAACCATTGTACGGATTGGGGAAATTATATTTGTGTATTTAAGAATGCACATATATGTAACCACTCTTTAAAAAACAGGAGGCCGTGAATTTGGATGAGAGCAAGAGGGTACAAGGGAGGGGTTGGGGGAAAAAAGGAAAGAAAGACAGTTAATTATATTTAACCTCAAGAAATTATTAAAAAAAAACATAAAAGGATAGGTGACGTTTACTTGAGGAACAAAATACAAATTATTTTACTAGTTTAGGATTAGTTGCTTTTACTTTAAATGTGTAAGTGAAAGCTGTTTTATTAATGGGATTGATCCTTCTCGACAGAAGATGAGCAGCTTGTTCCATTTCCCTCTGAATTTTTAGAGTTTCAATTTTCTTCTTCATTATGCTGTTTTTAAAAATCATTTTATTATATCTTTTATTTTCCCAAAGGTTCAATAGCCTTTATTTAATTTTAAATTTTAATTCAATTAGAGTGAATTATTTTAAGATGTTGCTTAAGCCTCTAGAGTCCCAAAGCATTGTCATTTGGGATTTATAAAGTTCAGGGAGTATTCAGTCCATTCCAGTGTGGAACATGGTGACTGATGCCATTCTCCTTCCTGACATCACTAAGCTTTGAAGGGCAGGTTCAGATTGGCCCAGGAAGGCTGGGAAAGCTTGACTTGCAAGTGAGGCTTTCCTTTCTGAGCTTTGAAAGGTCTGGCCTGGGATGTGGCATCACCCGAAGATTCCCAGCACAGTCACTTTCCAGCCTTGATTCTCTGATCATTCTAGAACTGCTAATGACAGCCAACAGCTCGGTGTGCTTCTTTCCTGAGCTTACCATTAGGTTACTAAGAAAGTCAGGTCATCTCCAGTTGCCCTTGTATGAGTAACCTTTTCATATAAGTCAGTCAGCAGTGCTCAACAGAGTGACCTTAGACATGACCTTTCAGCCTATCTTTGACCAGGGACTATTCGGTGTTCAGGGTTCTGACATCCCTTGCTTTTTGAGGAAATGCCCCATCCTCTCAATTATGTGATCTTACATTCACAGCTACACACTTTCAGTTGTAATATATATATATATATATATATATATATATATATATATATGAACATTATAATATATATAATGACCAAAAGGGTTAAAGGCATCATTGTGTGGCACCTTCTCTTGATAACTGGTGGGAAATTCTGCTTTTCTTATTACCTACCTTCTGCCTAAAGCTGCTGGATTCTACCTGTGCAGTTTTGGAAAAGAAATGATGAGTTCCAGGAAGGACTTATACTTACTTGTTATTTCTGGTTTAATTAAATTAAAAGGGAAGAATAAAAACAGAACAGCAAAATACACCTGTATCCAGGGTCTCTGGAAATTATGACCCTGCTAGTTTGACATTTCTTATTAAAGGTTCTAATTATCAAGCTGTTAATAATCTTAGTTAAGTTCTCATTAAATGTGCTACCATTTAATAGGCTTTCCTGATCAAAAACTTTCATTAAATGTCGTAGGAAAGGTTTTTTTGGTATTTTGTTTTGTTTTTAAATCTTGTGTTTTTCCACTGAATAGTTCAGGAGAGGTAGACTAAGGCCAGATGATTCCAGTGAAAGATGAA